>JAOEHY010000806.1:0-24428 GCA_025447955.1 Psilopsiagon aurifrons | reverse complement strand
AGGAGAGCGGTGGTCCCGGGCACTGCGGAGCCGGTGAGGGCCGAGCGGCGGGAGGGGAGCGGGTGGCGCTGTGGGGACGGCCCTGGCTTTCTTGTTTGGGCCTCGGGCCGTGGAGGGGGCGGTGCTGAAGCTCCCGGGGTGGGGAAGCACCGGGGGGCCGTAAGGAGGTTGGGGGGAGGGGGTTGTCTCTCAAGCTCCGGTACAGCGTTCGGCCGGGGCAAGGCTGGGCCGCAGGGCCTGGGGGACTATGAGGAGGTGTCAGGCCGGGGAGGAGGGGTATATCACGACCCCTGTGGGAGCCTGGGCTTGGAGGAGGGGAGGACTCGGGACTCGGCCCCGCAGGGAACTCAGAGCTCTGCGCTGCAGATTCGTCTTCTTGGAGGGGCTCTAAAGGGAAGGGTCCGCCTTAACCTGTGCCTGAGCTGGGGGTACCGAGTGGGGTTTGCTCCCTTTCTACCTGCAAAGCTGGGGGAGCCCGCTGTGTCTGGGTACGAGGCTGGGGCTGGCGGGCACCCTGGGGCTGGGTTAGTGTTCACAGCACTGAGGAAGAGGGGAAGGTGACGGTTTCTGCCGTGTCACGGTTATTCATAACTCTGCTTCCCCGTTGCCTACGTTTGGTGTTCATAAAGCACCCGTAGCCCTGGTGTTTCCTCTGTATCTCCTGGTGCTTTCCTGCAGCTCCCACCAGCTCTCAGTGCTACTGTTGCTGATTCAGGTCGCTTGGCCCACGGGAGTGGGCGCTGTGTGGCCAATGCAGTAGGAGGGCAGCTGCGCAGTGGCCCTGGTACCGGACAGAGAGCGCGGGGAGAGGAGCGAGTCCCTGCTCTTGTAATCCACCCTGACAGGGGGTTAGTCTCTAGTGGCACAATCAGAGTCTTTCTGAACCAGTAACAAATGGAACATGTTACAGTGTAGTGGGGATAACTCACAAGGAGAATGTTATCGAGCGCTCTGAATGCGTCCATCAGTGATTCTTCCTTTAGAAGAGTTATTTTTAAGAGGTTAGAGTTCTTCAGATTGCTTGGTTTTATTGAAAATAAAACTTGAGTCTTCAGAGGCTGCATCATGAACCGCATCAGGGCCTTTCTGATTTGAGTTGCTTTCAGTGGCCAATTCCCTGTTTTGAGTTCATGGTTCAGCTTTCCTGTGGCTGGAAAAGCTCATAGTTGTTGTTGGCATGAGTATTTATTTTGTGGCAAACTTAATGCTGCATTTCTGTGCCAAGGGAAAATAGAATCAATAACAGGACATCAACTTCAGCAAAAGTTCTATAATCAATGAAGAAACTGTTTACACCTGCTGTAAAAAGAGGGGCAGTCGTCAAGAGTGTGATCACAGGTGTACCTGTGCAAGGGTCAGCCAATGGTTTGCTTCCATGAGCAGTAACAGGTGAGATGGGAAGCTCAATAATCTGTGTTTCAGGTGGCCTCTTGCTGTGATTTGAGCAGAGTCTGAGAAGGTGAAGTTCATCTCCATCATGCCCTTTCCTTACCTAGCCTAGTGATAGGCAGCTTCCAGTTGAATGACTGCCCACAATGATTAGCTTAAGAGTGCTGAAAGACTGAGGCAGTGAAAAAAGAGAGGCAGTTGCAGCAGAAAGAGATTGCCAACCCTTTATGGCAAATAGAATCATTAGCAGAAGGCCTCCCTCTCCTGTGCTTCTAGCAGAGTGAGGCCCTGCCTCTGATTTGTGTTTCTTGGCCCTGCTGCAATATAGTGCTCAAAGAGAACATGTTGTTTTAAGGTATTTGCTGATCATTTATTTCTGCCCTAATTTTGTCTGAGCAGCTTTCTGACAGCTACTTGAGGTGGAGTTATGGAAAGGAATTGGTCTGCACTGCTCTTCCCTTTCTGTAATAACCATCTCTCCCCCTTAGTCCATAACACATCTTCGTGCCTGCTCTGCAGGTTGTTGGAATAGGTATTTTTTACCTCTGTGGTAATTTTACCTGCTGGCAGACTGGCAAAGAGCAAAGCAGTTGATAGAAGCACCAAAACAAAGCTACACAAAACTGAAATGAAGGGTACCTCAAACCCTTGTGGGACATGAGAGGTGTATCATGTGTTCTCTGTGTGTTTTCTTGACATTTAGAAAGTGCTTTCCCTTTAAAGTTTATGTTTTCTGTGCTTGGCAAAGGGCAAATGAAGGCTGAAGGATGACGAAATTGTAAGTAGCTGTTAACCCAATCAGCTTGTGATTGTTAACCCAATCAGCTGGTTGGCCCTGTGCACCATCAGCTTTCCTGTGGGGAGAAATGGAGTGATTCACAGAATGTACCAAGATCTTATTTTATGAAGAATTTGGAAACAAACCCCTATTGATTTATACTTGGCAGCTGTTAAGTAACAAGAGCAAAAGTTTCTTTGCTTTATTATGCCCAGTGCTGTGTGTGAGAGCATGAAAATACTCTCTTGAGGCAGTTGGCTTTCAGTGTAAAGCCATTGAGTCTGCAGGCTTGGAAACTGTTTGGTACCGTCTCTTGCATAAATGGAAGCTAATGGTCCCTCACTGCCTTAAAAGGAGTTAAATCTAGAAGTGTTTATTACTAATTTATGGAGTATCATAAGATACTCATTAGGTCTGCTAGGACATTCTGACTTCAGAGAGTGAATTGGTGGCATTCCTGCATGGACCCATATCTGAATCCATTTGTTCTCTATTAAGTGGTGTACTTCAAAGTTATCTGTTGGTAACTCCTGGCCTGAGTCATCTCCTGTGTGGGGAGAATTAAAGCTTCAGGGCTTGTTTGTAAGTTAAGCCTCAGATCAGCTGGGACCCCCTTTGGTCAGTTACCTTGAGATGGAAGAACATGGCAGTGGGTTCATGAAATAACTGAAGTCTGTTGTGTGAACTGCTGAGTGAGTGTCTAAGTATTTATTAGACATAAATTTGGAGTGCTTCATAAATTAAAGCCAAGTCAAAAACATGCTTTAGGTTTTTAAGCCACTTATAGCCTGCAACAGAGTTGTCCTCTACAGCTGTTACAAAAGCATCATCACAATCAGGCTGGTACATTAAGGCAGCCAGGTGGCTGCCTCTTGGGAGAGTTACATGGTTTGGGATGAGCACTGAAGATAAGTAAACTTTGGCATGAGTCAGAGGCAGTACAGTGAACTGATCAGAGCAAACTCATCCTGCACATGCTTTTATTTACATGGCCCAGCTTTTGAGTGCTGCCTCTGGTAAAGCTGTTGCATGGATTTATTGATTTCTGACTTTGTCTCTTTCTTTCAGGCTGACCTAATCTGAGTGTTTCCTAAACATCATGGGAGAGATTAAAGTCTCTCCTGACTACAACTGGTTCAGAAGCACAGTTCCTCTCAAAAAGGTGTGTACCGCTGTCATGGTCTGGTGGTGAAATGTCTCCTCTTGCTGTGGTGGGTGAGTCTGGTTGGTGCAGAACAGTTGTGGCTGTGCTGGTGACCTGGTTTATCTCCTGAAGTGTTGTCCCATGTGAGTGCATGAAGGCACACCCAACACTTTCACGTGCTTCTGGGAGGTCACTTCTGCACGTGGTGGTGGGGAGCAGAGGCTCACAGTTGTGAGCCACAGCAGCAGTACCCAGCGTCCTGATTCCAGCCATGCCAAGCAGGAAACTGAGGAACTGGAATGTGCTGGGGACCACATGCAGGGCCTCTTGTGGAGCACTAGGGCAGGGCAGCTGACCCAGCTACCACGCAGCCATGCTGCCAGAGCCACCTCTGCTCTTCCTTCACATCATTCCTGGGAGTGGAAATGCGCCTGAACCGTGGAGGAAAATACCACGTGGTTTCTTCCACTGCGTGTCCTTTAGATGTGTTCTGCTTAATCACACTTTCCAACCGCTTTCTCCTCTCACTTGGATTTCTTCACTCCCTTTCACTTAACCACAGGAGAGTGTTTGGGGTGGGCAGTACTCCACCTTCTGCTCTCTATGTGCTGAGTGGCAGAGGGCATGGAGTACAGCACTAGTATGTAGCTCCTGCCCTGGACTAACTCTTGCACATACCTGTTGCAGATAAGGCTTGTGGGGGCTGCAGTTACAGCCTAACGTGCAGCAGCCCAGAATCCTGCCAAACTGAAGGACAGTCTTTACACACCTACCTGCTGCTCCTGCCAGCAGTCATTGAGAGTCAGTGACCTGTCTAGGTTGGGGGTGTTCTATGGTTTGGTTTTGGGCTAAGCTGACCTCCAGCTGGTTCAGTTTCCTAATCTGGATGGTTGTGGGGGCTGTGAGAACATGAGGATGGCGCTGGCAGCAGAGGCAAGAGCAGCATTACCTCTTTCAACAGCAAGTTGGTTGCAGTTGGGCTACACAAAGGGGACTGTGTCCCCCTATCCTAAGGAACAATCCTTACATGTGCTCAGCATTATTTCCACTGAGTGGTGTGTAGCTTTCTCTAAGAAACGACCTTTATGGAGGGGCTGTAGGATCTCTTCAGGGTTTCTCATTCATTTTTGCCAGTTTATGTCTTTTGTAAGTAAGAAAGATCCATTGCTGTGACTGCACGCTCTCTAGGCTCTGGATGTCCAGCTTCTTTCTGTTTCTGTCCAGTTCCAGATCTCCTGGGTCTGTTTGTGCCATGCTGTCCCCTTCAGGCCTCAGCAGCTCAGCAAACCCAGGAGACAGTATTCCATTGAAAAGACATGTGGGTGCTCTGAGGCACTGCTTTCTGGGGTGCAGCCTGGTAAATGAAAGGTGCTGGAGGTTGTGGTTACAGCAGAACATGCTCCTGCTGCTGTGGGGACTGTGTGACACTGCAGCTCACTGCCAGGGGCTGCTGCCTTCAGCTGCTGCTGGGGTTTCATAAATGGGGCATGTGTAAACTGAAGCTGCTGCTGACCTTCAGATGGGAATACCCTACCCTCCCGAGTGGTTCAGTCTAATGATGGCACAGTGATGCATGTGGGATATGGAGAAGATAGAAATAAGCAAACTAGTCCTGGGTTTTGGAGAGAGAAGGGGAAACAAAGCACAGCACGAAGATGTAATTGATCTCTAAAGCAGTCTTTAGGAATATTTATTCCCCCCCAAAATATAGGCAAAGTATGTGCAGAGCAGAGGAAGGGATGACCATCATTACTGCTGGTAAGTACATGTTACTGCTGTCAGATCAACTTAAGGAAGCAGAGCTGGAGCAGTTTGTTTGAGAACAGGCTGAGATGTTCCTCCTGGCAGGAGCAGGAAATGCACAGCTCCATCGCCCTTCCGGCTCTTGTCAGATATAGGAAGTGCAGCACAGAAAATAACAGTTTTAATCCGAGTTTTTAGCTTTGCCTTTGAGCCACTATTTGCATACGCTGCTGCTGTCGTAGATAAGTCCTTCAGCAAGGGATGCTCTGGCTCTGCTAAACTCAAGCAGGAAGTTCTGCCCCTCGTTTTGATGCAGAGCAGATCTTACCCTTCATGCAAGCTGTAGGTGATGCTGATTGATCAGCCAAAACCAGAAGGCTGCAACCTCTCAGCTCAGCAGTTACCCACGTTGCTGTCTGCCTGCACAGTGCTTGGCTGGCTTGGATCTGGAGTGAAACCACATGGTATGTGGCCAGAAATCAAGTCAAACAGCTGTTGAAACCCATTGATGCATTGTCTGGGCTTGAAAGAAACATCTCTGAGCCTCAGCTCTCCTGACATGAACTAACTTTGGGTTTGTGATTCCAAGGAGTACTCCTAAAGGTAAATGTTGTAGTCGCCACCAACAGGTGCCCAGGTCCAACATTCCTGAGGGAGTGACAGCTGGAGCTCTGAACTTGCGTGCAAAGGGCTGTTTTGGGGGTGGAAAGGCTTTCGTACAGGGTTTGTTTTTGAATGGGCGGGAGGCTGTGCTCTGCTTTATTTCATAGGGACTTTACCAAACAGTATCATGTGACGTCTCACATGCTCCCAAAGCCTGAAATACTGGCTTCAGTACAAGCAGATTTGTTAGTCAAGCAAATCAGCTTTTGATACGCTGTTCTCTGAGTCCCTGAGAAGCTTAACTGCTGGGATGGAAAAGCAAATTGTGCTTGTGTGTCACTGTTCAGACAGCTGTAAAATCTTGGTGCAGACGAGGGGAGTTCCCACTCTGTGACACAGGCTTTCCCCAGAGGCTTGTGCTTGTTGGTCTGAGCTGCGCACTTTGGGTTGTGGAGAGTTGAAAGAGCATCCTAAATAAACAAAACAGTTTGCTGATGGAACAGGCCCTGTAAAAACAAATCGGGCTCCAGCGCTGCTGGAAAAGAAGACTTTTCCCTAATTCTGGTACTTGTAAGGATACTGATTGTGCCTGAGTTGGGCACTCTGTGAGGAGCTACCCAGTAAGCTTGCATGTGAATACTCTTGCTTCAGCCAGCCAGGTGTCCTGAGCACTCCAGATGCTCCCACAGTGCTGCCAGATGATGGAAGCATTTTTCTTTCCAGGTCAGCTTTGCAGTGCTGCTTTGGGAGCTGTGTGCATCTCTGTGTCTGGCAGCTGGCTGTAGCCACTTCAGATCAATAACTTGTGATGTTACTGCTTAATTCAGTAGGTTTGTGTGTATCCAGACCTGTAATGTCCAGTGAATGCAGACTTCAGTGGCCGCTTGAAAAGCTGCCCCCAAGGCAGTGCTGGCTCTGCTGTTGCTCTCCATACCTTGAACTGACCTCCTGGGTCTCTCCTGGGCTGTGGCACAGGGATTCCTTTCCCAAGGCACCGTGTTCATTATCCAGCTGATGTCAAGACACCCATTTGGTATGACAGTGAATGGCCATGGTTCTGCTCCAGCTGTATCCACACAAACCTTGTTGTGTCAGTTAGTAAACAGCCTTGGAGAAGAAGAGCAAAAGATGGCCTTGTTCAAAGGGGTCTTGAGGATTATATCATTTCCTGGATGGCACAGAGTTTGTAGAAGCAATTCTAGAAGCAGACTGAAGAGCCTCATGTCTCTGGTGTGTTTCTTCTCCCCTTCACGAACCTCTCTCTTTCCAGATAATAGTAGACGATGACGACAGCAAAGTCTGGTCGCTGTATGATGCGGGGCCTCGGAGCATTCGCTGCCCGCTCATATTCCTCCCTCCTGTAAGTGGAACTGCAGATGTGTTTTTCCAGCAGATTTTGGCACTGACTGGATGGGGCTACAGAGTTATTGCTGTGAGTATTCCCAGTGCTGTGTCAAAGTGAATGTACTTGTGCTGAGAGGCTGGATAATGAGGGTGCACTTAGTTTTGATTAAGGGAGTCTGCAGAAAACACGATGCTGAGTTGCACTCCAGAGTGTGCAGCAGATCCAGGCTGAAATCTGCTGTATGTCCACATCAGCGCTTACCCAAAGCCTTGTGCATACATGTTATTAGCTTCAGTGTGGTTTTACATTGTGTGCTCTGGATACCAGTCGTTTTTGCCTCCAGCTGGATCTTTGTTAGCCATGAGGCAAATACGTGGGTTAGTTCAGGGTTTCCATGTTTTCCTTGGGGATGGTGGTTCTTGGCCAGTCTTCTAAGTCACTCCTTAAAATCCCAACAGCTCTTTTGTGGCTTGTCAGCTCCTGAGCAGGACTGAGATGATTGATTTGAACAACGATATTTCTGCTAAACAGCTTAGAATCATAGAATAGTTAGTGTTGGAAAGGACCTTAAGATCCTCCAGTTCCAACCCCCCTGCTGTGGGCAGGGACACCTCCCACTAAACCTTGCTTCAGGAGGTCTCTAACAGCCGTTCACAGTTTCTGTGCCTGCCAACTTCACATGCCACAAAATCACTGAAGAATCATTCCAGCCTCTCCTCACTGGTTACAGAATGGAGCAATGCTGCTCTTTCCCCAGCCAAGTTGCTCTGTGGTACCTTGTCATGTATTTTAGTGCAAGCCAAGGCAGAGGTGTTCACACCCTTGGGCTTGGAGGGACCTTGCAGAAGAGCTTGAGCCTCATGCTACAGCTTGCAATCTTGAAACCCTTAATGGTGAGATTTGGTGTGGCTTTCGAGGTGACAGCTGTATTTCTAACTGTATGTTACTTTAGTTGCAGTATCCGGTGTACTGGGATCACCTGGAGTTCTGCGATGGGTTCAGAAAACTGCTAGACCACCTTCAGCTGGATAAAGTGAGTGCTCGGGGGTGGGGAAATGGATGTGGAGTTGCAATAGATACCTAATGTTTGAGAGTCTCATTTAAGAGCAAGCGTATGACACATGACACAGAAATGTAGCCTAGGAATAAAGAGGCTGTGCTGGAATTTTACATTTGGGAATAGTTTAGTTTTGAAGGTGAGTACCCTTGAAAATTGTTGTACTTGGCCTAAATTCAGCTGCTGTTCTAGGCCTGTTAAGTTGAATGGGGTAACTTAGATTTCCATGTGATCCCGTGGAAGTTACCCTTCTGAGCTCACGTAGTGCAGGATACCACAACAAAGTGTCTTGGATTGGGATAACTATTGAAGCCAAAGTGAAATGTGCCTTTTCTTTTTTCTTAAGCTTGGTGAGCACACAGACATTGGGCCTGTGGTCTGGAAACATTTCCTTCTTTCAATCTTGGTCACATTTACGTCATGCATAAACCCAGAAGTTGAATAGAGGAGGGATTCTTTAACAAAATGGGTCATGAGGACTGGGTAAAACTACAGTGGTTTATTTTTGCAATGAAACCTTGTGCTTAGAGGTCACTTGTTTCACAAGTGATCTGTTTGATTTTGGTTCTTTTCCTTCCACCAGGTTCACCTTTTTGGAGCATCTCTGGGAGGCTTTTTGGCTCAGAAGTTTGCTGAATACACACACAAATCCCCCAGAGTTCAGTCTCTGATCCTGTGTAATTCCTTTAGCGACACTTCTATCTTCAATCAGACGTGGACAGCAAACAGGTAGGCAAGGCTGAGACAAGCAGTCAGATTCAGGGCATTAACCTTTCTGCGATGAAGTGTCCTGCTGCTCTGGCTGGACATGTGTCTAACCTGTCTCCAGCCTGGTGAGGGAGGTGTGGGATGGAATACTTGTGAGTTTTGAAGCCACAGCATAAGGCCAATGGAAGTGCTCACAATTGGGAGTGTGGAATCTGACAGACGAGTCGTTCTGTGATGCTCTGTGGATGTGTGGTCAGGTTTAACAACTGCCTGTTTTCTAGTAAAACCACTTGGAGTGATGAAAGTGTTATTCACCATGTTTAAAATACACTTTTGCAGTGGAAGACAGCTTCCCAGAGCAGTTCAAGCACCTCGCTGCTCTTGAAGCTTCTTCAGGATTTCATTTGATGTTAAAGCACACAGTCTATGGCCAGGAAAGGGAGGACTGACAACAAGGCATGTCACCATTGGGGTCCTTGGTGCTCGAAGGTTGTTATGTCTTGTTTCTGTTTCAGCTTTTGGCTGATGCCTGCTTTCATGCTGAAAAAAATTGTCCTTGGGAATTTTGCATCTGGTCCTCTAGATCCTGAGATGGCCGATGGGATCGATTTCATGGTGGACAGGGTAGGTACCTGTGTACTCTCATGCTGTGATGTCCATCTCGGTACCTGTGTACTCTCATGCTGTGATGTCCATCTCAGTACCTGTGTACTCATGCTGTGATGTCCATCTCAGTACCTGTGTACTCTCATGCTGTGATGTCCATCTCGGTACCTGTGTACTCATGCTGTGATGTCCATCTCTGTAGAAGATTTGCTTAGTAGGAACTTGTGGATATTTCTGCTGCTTCCTTCGTTTACTTACCCAGGAGGGAAGAGGAAGGGATGGATTTTGGACAAGTGATAACTGTCACAGCCCCAGCTGCAACCATCTGCCTTTATGGTTCTGTTTATGGAGATCAAAAGGAAGTTCACCTGAGGTGGCAGAGGAGAAAGTGCTGGGCTGTGTCTATAGGCCATGCTCCGGATGCAGGAGTGGCTAATGGAACATACTTTAAGCACGTCTTGTGCAGAGTAGTACTAATTAGGAACTGTGATCTTTAACTGTTTCCCTGTAAAACTAACTTCTCTTTGGCTCTGTTGTTAATACTGCATTAACAGCCTGCAGTGAAATACGGTACTAATTAGTGTTTCTCTCTACTTTAAGCTGGAGAGCCTGGGCCAGAGCGAGCTCGCCTCAAGACTTACCCTCAACTGCCAGAACTCCTATGTAGAACCTCATAAAATTCGGGACATCCCTGTAACCATCATGGATGTAAGTTAATCCCAGTGTCATCCTTTTATGTGATTTGCTTAAATACTGTTTCCTCCCCTCCAAGTGGGGTCTGGATATTACCTCTTATCAACTTAGTAAGTACTGGCAGCACATAACTTCATATTTAGTCAAGTCTTTTACTGACTGGGCAACACCAGGACTTTCCTGTGTCAAATTACGAACTGGCTGTTCTGTGCCGTAACGCAGCCACGTGTGTACGTGTCACGGCATTTGCTTTCTGACGTGTTCACTTTGTTTTCTATTTCATTAACACTGTTCCAGAGAGAAGCTGAGAATTGCTTCCAGGGGTAGCATATATCCAGTCTGACTTGATAATCAGAATCTGGGATGGAGACCTAACTGCTGTGACTTGTTATGCAGGTGTTTGACCAAAGCGCGCTTTCGACTGAAGCAAAAGAGGAAATGTATAAGCTTTATCCTAATGCCAGAAGAGCTCATCTCAAAACAGGAGGCAACTTCCCCTATCTCTGCAGGAGTGCTGAAGTCAACCTGTATATTCAGGTGAGTGTGTGCATTCAGACCAGATCTGCTGCTGTGCACAGCAATAGAGAATGTCTTTTCTGTGCTGGCTTTTCCCCCTTGGCTTGCCTGAGCTCTGCTCCCAGATCGCTGATACAGAATGCAGGGATGGAAGTAGTCACATTCATGGGGGTCTGACTTTGGGGGTTTGCCTCTTGCCCATTTTCTGTCCACTTGTACTCAAAAGCCATAACTTCATCTTCACAATAATTACTCGGGAGAAATGTTTGGGCTTTTTTACTGAAGTCTTGTGCTTCTACACTTGTTTCAGCATTATTTTGTGTTCAACAGATCCATCTACTGCAGTTTCACGGTACCCGATACGCAGCCATCGATCCCTCCATGGTCAGCGCAGAAGAGCTGGAAGTCCAGAAGATCAGCCTTCACTCCAGCAATGAACAAGAGCAGTAGGTCTTGGAGCACTGGTGAAAATGAGGAAATGATTTCGTGGTCTTCCTGTGTATGAGCAGCTGTTCCCACTCTGTCCTTTCCCTCGTGTTAGCCGATTATCACTGTGTGACTCCAGCAGGATCAGTCAGTGATCTGCCTGTGGACAGTAACCTCCGGCAGTACAATGGGATAGAGCTGTTTAACTTTTAGTCTTTGAATTCAAGGAAGCATCTTTGAAGACTGTAGTTTGAAAAACAAAAGACACTTTTTGCTACCAAAGTCCTCACTGTCATGTTCTTCAGCAGAACAGGAGTTCTTTTTATACTCTTCACTCAGCTGTATATATTGCCACATGCAGATTGTGTACTTAGAAGCCACCATATATTTTTGTTGAATATTTGGGTTAAGTGACAAGGTTGCCATCACTTATTTGCCTCGTATGTTGTGTTGTATGTTAGTTTATTTCTATTGGAAATAAAGCACTTGAATTTTTAACTTTCTTGTTGTTTAAAAGATGGTTTTCAATAAAACTTCACTTTCACTAAGGGTCTCTTGTTGTGACTACAAGAGAACAGCTCTGTAACTTATCCTGGTCCTGGTTTGCCTCTATAGCCAGCTTTAGGAGAACACCAGCAGATTAAAGCTTGAATCCATCTCAAGCTCTAATGATAAGGTTGTTCTGGTTTAGCTCTAAGAATTATGTAGTGTTGTTTTAATAATGAATAATTAAGATATAACTTGCAAATGAGGGTAAAACCTGGATTTATTGAAATACAGACATTATTTTCCCCTTGAAACACTGTAATAAATAAATACAAAGTATTACACGGTAAGTAAGTATTTAAGAAAACTATGTCCTCATCACAGGCTGTGTAGATAACCAGTGATCGTTCTTGTCTTACACTTTTCAAGCTGTAACCTATGGATTAAGGAAGTTACGTGGTTGATTCATGAACAGTATGTGTAGGTTAATGTACATCTACAGTGTATGTTAATGTTCTCTGAAATTTTCTGTTAAAGACCACAGCCCTCGTGGTTCCAAAAGGACCGAGTGGGAGCCTTGACTCTTCTAAATTCCTGCCTTAACAAGGACATTCTGAACATAGTAGAACACAAAGGATAGACACTTCCCCAAACAAGGTAAGTAAAGAACACTCCTGAAAGCAAGCGCTTTGCCCTCAATAACTTACAGACAGTTAAAATTTATATACAAAAATGAGATGTAAACCAGTTACAGTAAAACAGCAATTCCTGATGCTCACAGTATGAGAAGCAAGGCTGGCTCGCTGAGCTCCTGCTACGGCAGCTAATCAAGCTCTCCCTCCTCTGTAAAGAGACATTTCAGACCATTGGCTTTGCTGATGCCTTCCCTATTCTGGAGAGGGAAACAACAGTGGTGCCAGCTGTTGATGACAAGAAGCCCTTAGGTTGCAGCTGCCTCCTGATCAGCAGCACAGCAAGTGTTTCTCCTCTAGCTTGAGGACAAGTTGTTGGAGGAGTCGCTGGTGCTACATTGCCACACACTTCTGTGGAGAGGCAGAGTCAGCGTTCGCTTTTTTTCGAATGCTTTCTGTAAAAGAGAGAAAGTTCTGCTGCACAAAAACCTGGAGAAGGGGCTTTTAGTAAGGGCTTGTAGGGACAGGACAGGGGGGAATGGCTTTACCCTGCCAGAGGGGAGGTTTGCAATGCATATTAGGAAGCTCTTCCCTGTGAGGGTGCTGAGGCACTGGCACAGGGTGCCCCGAGAAGCTGTGGCTGCCCCATCCCTGGCAGTGTTCAAGGCCAAGATGGGGCTCGGAGCAATCTGCTCCAGTGGAAGGTGTCCCTGCCCGTGGCAGGGCTTGGAGCTGGGTCAGCCTCAGGGTCCCTTCAACCCAAACCATTCTATGAAAATACAGAGCTGTGGCAGGATGCAGTAATTAATAAAAGGTAGCAAGGGGCAGGGTGGCTTTCACCTTGTGTGAATTTGGTTTAGTTTTTCCTCTGCATATGCTATGTCACCACAGAATTTGGGTAGTGCTCAGTGTGCATTATTTGAAGGAAGAAAAAAGTATTATACAGCACCTGCTAAATCTCTTCTTCCAATCCCCACAAGGCCTTCGTATAATCCCTTGACTGGATTTTCTCCCGCTGTGATCACACCATGGAGCCAAATGAGCAACATTCTGTGGCCGTGCTCCCTGTAGCTTTTAGTGCCTGGCAAGATGAAACCAGAGGTGAAATCCTGTGCTTGCAGTGCATGGCGCTGACCAGAGTGGACTTCTGAACCGGTGAGTTTGGATACCCCTCATCCCACCTTCCTCTCTGGAGCCTACTAGAAGGCTCTAAAGTACACTTTAGCTTAATTCCTGCTTGTGGTGTGATCCATGTGAAACTCCTGGAGTGGCCATGCATGAGCTTGGGCTTGTCAGGCAGCCTCTGATGGCAATACAGACTTTCTGCCCCAGAGCACAGCTTGGCCTGATCGTTGCATCGTGCAAACTACATTAACCAGCTGTGATCTGTTTGTGAAACTCAGAACCAGTTTCTACTGGCGTATCTCTTAAATCCTATGGGACTTCAGTGCCTGTTTGGTTCAGTTCCTTAAAAGACAAAAATAAAGCTACCAAATTTCTTCTGTCCTATAGAACAGGAATTGTAACAAGAGCTTGCACGACTGGCAACTGCCTCAGGAGCGAGCAATGAACTGATAACCCCTATGTTTGTGTGCTTTACTCCTAGACAAATTCATGCTTTGCTATTATTGCAGACTTCTCTCCTAGAATCACAGTCCAAGTGAAGGAAAATATTTAGGTGGTGTTTTATACCTGTCCATTGCTGCTCGATGGCCCTAATGTGGGCATCAGTGAATTTCCAGTAATGTGCCAGCTTCTTCCATTCACCAGGTCTGAGGTACTTGGTAGCCAATCTCCACATTACTGAGCGGATGTGCTGTGTTTCCAGCCTGTGATCTTGCTTAAAGGTCAAGTGCTTTGCTACCCAGGAGTCAGAGTCACTGTTCAGATTGTCCTGCAAAGCCAGGACAAGGGGGTTTGGTTAGGATAGTGCAGATGTACCTGTCATTCCGCAGCCTCCCAGTTTCTCCTCCTGGGGAAAAGGAGCTAATGGCATCCCAATCCCTTCTGCAGGGCTTTGGGAACAGCTGCCAAAGAATCTTTGAAAACCCCTTTTTCCTTCAGCACAGCCTGGGTTTTTTAGCAACAGGGGCTGTTTTAATTAAGGAAAGCCTTAAGTGAATGTTGTGGGCATGGTAAGGACTTCTGTTTTCCTTGAGTAAGGAGATGAAAGGCCTTTTTCAGGCCAGGTTGGACAGAGTCTTGGGTTGACACGGTTTAGTGTGGGATGTCCTTGCCCATGGCAGGGGGGTTGGAACTTGATGATCTTAAGGTCCTTTCCCACCCTAACTATTCCATGATTCTATGATGAAAGCGGAGGTCAGGCTGTCACAGGATGTCCTGTGTTTCTTTTCCTTTTGACAGTTGGTACCATGGTGCGTCAATGGAGAAGACCAAGCCACATTTGCTGTGGGAAGCACAGGGGATGGTATGTATGCTGCTCACCTTTTCCCATTTGTAAAACCGATCGGCTTTGATAATCATGTCTGCCAGGTTGATGTGATTGCCCCGAGCAGCAACATCCAGAGATGTTTTCCCTTGCTGAAATGAGGAGAGGAAAAATGGGCTGGAAAAGACCCTGCTTGTTTAAGGAGTACAATCTCCATGACCACATCACAGTCTGTAGTAGCAGGCAGCATGGCCTGTTGAGCAATGAGGATGAACAACCCCTATTCTCCACCTGTAGTCACCTTGGATGTGAGCTAGCTTGGAGCTACTGCCTTCAGGGCAAGAAGAGTCCTTCTCCGGGCTCTGCATCATCTTCTCTGTTGGTTGGAAAGCATCCTGCATCCCTCAGTGGATGTCAGGGTGCTCTTAGGCCCCCAGCAATATTGGTGCAGCCAGCCAAGGACCAGCTCAGCACTACAATCTGACATGTTTTATATAGCCTTTTGCGCAGCATGTTTGCTGGCACATGAAACTCTAGTGATTTATACAACCTCATTAATTTTATAGGCTCCACATACACATGATTAGAAACAGTCTCCTAGGAGAAGCATAGGTTGATGGGACTATGAAACTGTAATTACACTCCTTACATCAATATGGTTTGGGAATTGCACAGGGATGATTTGTATCTGTACCTAAAAGCTTATAGGAGAAAGGACCAAGATTTGAAAGCTGCATGAAGGAAAAGGAGCCAGCCCAGCCCTCAGGCATGCCAGGGCGAACAGTTCTAGCCTCAGATGAGAGCAGAAACCAAATTTCACACAGAAAAGTGGGAACATATTCCCTGTGCTGAGTCCCACTGTGGTTCCACCGGCTGCCTCAGCATTTTCTGTACGCATACCACACTTTCAGGCTGCTCACAATTTACCCAATTCCTCCAGAATTCCTGTTGCTATAACATATATCTGTTTTTCAGATAACACTTTTGTTGAATTAACTAGAATGCAAAATAACCTCCTCAGCAGGGTTTCGAGGCCTTCTCCCTGGAAATACCCGCATTTTAGTATTATTACCAACCTCCCTTGAAAATAATGGCAGTAGTGGCAAAGACCATCCATACTGACCCCACGGAATCTCTCTGAGCCATGGAGACATTTACCTTGTCTGTTAGCTTCAGATTAACTCCTGCAATGAGAATCATCTCGGCAATGTCCTGCCTGCCGTGCTCCGCAGCGATGTGCAGAGGAGTCTGCTGCCTCTGCAGGAGGGGGAAAGGACTACGTTTTAGAGGAGGACAAGTATGAGGCTGGACGCATAGGATGGAACAATACCAGGAGGAAGTGCTGCAAGAACCCTGTTAGCTCTGCCCTCCCTTCCCCTCTGTCCCTTTTTAAACTGAGGGCTAAACACCATCCTACCTCAGACTGGAGTTGGGTTCCTCAGGCTGAGCAGAACTGGTCTGCCCCAGACCAGCACTAGAAAGCCTCCCAGATGCTATTTCAGACTAAGGAATGACTGTGCAATGAGCTGTACAGAGGCCCCAGGGACATGGCACAGCCCAGGTGTTGAATGTTATCAACTGATTACCTCACTGCAATACTCAATCATTTCACAGCTCTCATGTTTCCTAAGTTGTGCTTCCAGGTTTTCCCCATTTTAAAGCACTCCCCTTTAACCCTGTCCCCAAGGTGATCACATCTTCCATGGAACTGGCTCATGTTTCAAAGTACAGGAGCAACAGTCTTACATTATCTGCAATGTCAAGGTCACACTCTGCAACGATGAAGAGCTTCATCATGGCTGGGAAGTTCTGCAGCACCGCAATGTGTGTTGCTGATGCATTTTGCTGTGGAAAGAAGACCCTGTGCTTAGGAAGAGCTTGGCTGAGATTAAGGATCCTATTGAAAAGGATCATGCTGTGCCCGCCATGTCTTATTCCAAGACAGATTCCAGCATGGATTGGAGGCAGACTGGGGAACACTGCTCCATAAGCACATGCCACAGCAGCACTGGTCCTTGTGAAGCTGCTTTATGGTCTTGAATAACTCCACTAATTGGCTTTGCCCTTTTGTAAGTGATGAGAGCATTAATCAGGGCTTACATGATTAACAGCGTCCGTGTGGATTCCTGCATCCAGGAGGATCCTGCCTATCTCCTCATAGCCATGCAGTGCTGCATAATGAAGGCAGTTCATCTTCTTCTGGGAGGCACATCCAAAGAGATGGGTGTGAGCCAGGGCTTCTTCTCGGGGCTGCAGTTGTTACAGACTATCCACAGAGGTCTCCCTGCTTCTCTCCTGCAATAGCCCCATCTCCCCCATACCAACAAATTCATAGACACTGTCTCAGCAGCCAGAGCAGTCCCAGTGAGCATCACCCACCTGTTTGTATAAAGCCATCTGCACTGTTTGTGAAGTGCTGGGCTCCACGTGGCCTCACTCAATAATGAGTGCCTGACTTGGAAGGCCACAGATCTGGGTAAAAATACACACAGTAGTGTTTGGAAATGGAACCACCTCTGTGGAGCTAACCTGTGTTTGAGCATTGACATCAGCACCAGCTTCCAAGAGCAGCTTCACACAGTCAGTGTGACCCCCCTCAGCAGCCATGTGCAGAGCTGTAAGTCCTTCCTGGACAAGGCAAAAAAGGAGAGACAAGCAGCATTTCTGTAGACAAAGACCAGACAGAGCAGCAGAATGAGGTCTCTGAACCTGTCACATGTTAAAACACCAATTCTGAGGACCACGGACCTCCAGTGTATTGTTAGGAAAATAAAGGGCACAGTTATCTGCCACTGACGTGTCTGAGTACTGCTCTGTCCTTATGCCACTGAAGACAGCTGGCCCATGGGCCACAAGGCAAACATCATGTTCCCATCTTTTCTCTCTTTCAGCCCATCAGCAAACAAGAGCATTTCACATGGACAATGAAGACAAGCCATTTTCTTGGAATAGCCTGGAGCCAGCCACAGGAGGACCTGGGAACTCGTGGCCCCCAACCACTCGTTCTCCCTTCCGAGGTCTGGAGCTCATTTCTTTACATGAAAACACAAGCAGGCAGAAGGTTTAATCTGCTTTGATTATTGCCCTTTGCACAAAAGGCAGCTCATGTGGGGGAAAACAAATGCTACCGGAGTTACCACAGAAGGTGGTGTCCCCTTTCAGATCTTAATCACAATCAAATATACTTCTCAAAGACAGTAACTAAATAAAACTAAAAAGATCTGCTGATAAACTCAATTGGGAGCATGCCTTGGAATAAATAACGTTACTAAGCCAATATGCTATCTAAGTCATTAACTGTGTTCTAACCACATGGTTTTCCAAAGCAGGTCTGTCAAAAAGAGATCTCAAACAGAAGGTCCATATGTTCAGTGACTAAGTCAATACTATAAAGCATAGTAAAGTTTAGTTTAAAATACACTCAATAACTAGTTAAGTGCTTGAATGTACAAGGGTCAGGGAAAAAAATGGAGATTAAATTGACAGATAAGGTCAGCATATACAGAAGAAAAGGCAACACTTTAGAACTGGATATTGGTCCAAGAAGAATGCTGCCTTTCACTGATACTGTGCAACTGTGATCTGCATTTGAACACATCCACTTTAGGTAAAAGCTATCCTCTAGACCTCTCCTGTCAATACTGAGTGCTCAGCCTGATTGTGGCAGGAGAGTATTTCTAGGGAGGGAAAGGGTAAAACTGCTGTGTGGTTTATTTCATTTAAATACACTTACCATGTTCTTTTCATCAATGTTGACTCCAACATCTATAATCTTCTGCAGCACAGAGAGGTGTCCATTCTTAGCAGCTAAATGCAATGCTGTATTTTCTTCCTGGAAGTAAAACCACTTCATACATATATGTATCACAGGACTGCATGTTCATATACCATTACCTTGCACAGAGTATATCCAGCATGACTGAAAAGGAGGTTGTAACCAGTAGCACAGGCCTGAAGCAGTCTTCTAACAGGCGCAGCAGGGAAGGAAGAAATGCAGCTGCCTTAACTGGAGCATGGTGCACCAGACTGATTATGTATGCCATCTGAAAAGCCCTGGAGATAAATCTAACCTGGACTGAGGTGCAAATAGCTTGCAAGTGGATAGGGAAGAAGAGCACTGACATATCACAACCACAGCTACTGACAGGTTGCCTACATGAGCCTCATTTGTATGTCCTGCTCTCTGATCTTAATATCCTCTAATTCTTGGAATTTACCTCCTTTGTGTGTGGTTTTATGCCCATACCTTGTCTTTGGCACTGTGAGAACAACTCAGTCGAATTAGGAATTCCACCACCTCCAGCTGCCCATTCTCTGCAGCCAAGTGAAATGCTGTCCTGTCCATCTTTGAAAGGAAACAGAGAAACACAGTCCAAGAAAGGCTCAGGAAGCACAAGATTAGATCACCTGCTGTAAGCAGTACAATAATTGTTTGGGCAATAATCCAGTCCACAGTGAGAAAATGTGCTATGCTTCAAAAATTATTCTTCTGTTAACTTTTATTCTGCCTTATATTTGCTTGAAGAACCTTCCTACCTTGTCTGTCTTATCCACACACACATCCTCCAGGTCCTCCATGATGAACTCCATTACCTGCATGTGTCCCTTCTGAGCAGCACAGTGGAGCAGGTTCCTGCCATTCTGGAGAGGAGAACAGGGATAAAGGACCACTCATGTAACAAGTCCAGGACTGAGGTACAGTTTCTTTAACAAGCTGTTCCCATTAGCAGTGGCCCATTCCATGCCTCTCTCCACCTCTAGGGCTAAACTGGCTTGTGCTGCAGGCAGCAGGTTATGACTGAAGTATTAATACTCCTTTTCCCAACCAAGGACTGTTTAAAAGTACAAAGACTGCTGATACACTAAACCTGTTTCCCGTTTCTGTGAGACCTTCCGCATCACCACTGCATGCACGTGAGGAGAACAAGCCATATATACCCCTAAAGCTACAAATACTACTCCTGGTTTAGGAATAAGGCAGAAGTGGAGATGGCAGTCCCCATAGCAGATGCTGTCACATATGATCACTGTAGCTCACAGATAAGCCTCTGCCCTCTCCATCACTGTCTAGAGCTGTGTGATGCACCTGCATAGGGAGACTCTCTTACCCTATTGACGCAGTTAATCTTGGCCCCAGCGTTGATGAGGATCTGCAGGACACGGAGGTGGCCAAACCAGGCAGACAGCAGAAGTGCGTTCATTCCAAACTGGGCACAAGAAAAGAGAGATACTTGCAGCTATCTGCAGCCACCACCATCCCCACCGTGCTACACAGAAAACCTCACAGATTCTACCAGCCTACTTCCTGGTTACTGTGCGTGCAAGGAGAAGGCCAAAAAGAGCAGAAAACAAGGCTTGCTCCAGAAAGGCATTGCACCTGCCACAGCAGGAAGGCCACAGCTTCCCAAGCACTGCAATGCCTTGTGCCACCCGCCCAGGGCTAAGGTGATGTCTCTAACTTTCAGCCCAGCACCAGCCCTAGTGCTCCCCCAGCACAGAGCACATCTGCAGGACATGTAAGGGGGCCTTTGTACATTGTCTTCATCATCCACCGGGACATTGTGGTCCAGCAGCAGTCGCACAGCATCCACATTCCCTGCTCCTGCAGCCCAGTGCAGGGCAGTCCGGTCTGCCTGGAAGGGAAGGAAGAAGAGGGGAGGCTGATGTATGCAGAGTGTGTATTTATCCACCTGCCTTCCTGAAGGCCAAGATCTCCTTTGCCATCTATGCAGCCAGAGCTTCTCATATGGTGCAGGGTTTTCTTTGGACACAGCCCTCTGTCTCTTTCCTCTCTTGTCAGGCAGACAAGTGTTTGTCATCTTCTATCCAAAAACTGCAGTTCTGGACTGTAACAACAGCACAGGAATGAAGACCATTGCTGACCATTGATTGAAACAGTAGGGATGGGTACAATCCTGTATTTCCAAGTGCCTGCTGGTGAATAAGGAGAGACCTGCACCAGGAACTGAGTTAGTCCCAGAGCCTCAGCGAACAGAGATGGCAAAATCATAAACCTTTCACTGCAGCCATGTGTATCTGGCACACAGGTTCCAAAGGGAGCCATAAATTATTACCCTCCCTCTGCGCCTGCAACTTTCCAGTCTGGCCGGGATAACAGTGCTGTGTGAAACTGCTCAGTTGCCACAGGCCCTATTCAGCACTGGGTGGTGTATTTTACAGCTCTGACCAACTGAGAGGCTAATGAGGAGAGCAGCATTAAGGAGCTGCAGTTCTGAAACAAACCTTCACCACTTCCTGCAGCTCAGAGGTGGAAAACCCAAGGACTTACATTGTTTTTGGCTTTGATGTCAACCCCTCTCCTCATGAGCTCCTCCATCCTGGCCGTGTCATTACGCTTCGCTGCATTGTGGAACTCCTTCTCTGAATGAAGCACTGTAGCAGAGACAGAAGAGTGGGCATTAAAACAGTGCTGGCAAAGGAGCACAGAGCAGCATGTCCCAGCAAACCTCCCCTTCATCTCAGGTGGCTTTCAAGTGCAGAAAAATTCTTCCAGCAAGAATCGCAGCCCTACAGACATTGCCGGATTTGCTGGATTTGTCCTCTCCAACTGTCTCCTGAGTACCCTGTGCCACATCGGTGCTCTTCCAGTCCTACAAGCTTCAATTCTAATTCAATGTCTTTCTCTGCTCCAGCT
The DNA here is from genome assembly GCA_025447955.1 of Psilopsiagon aurifrons. Lineage (NCBI taxonomy): Eukaryota > Metazoa > Chordata > Aves > Psittaciformes > Psittacidae > Psilopsiagon > Psilopsiagon aurifrons. The sequence continues at coordinate 3,258 of JAOEHY010000806.1, read as the reverse complement.
GAAAAACCTTCTGACCCATTAGGACCCTGTCCTCTGGGCATGCTCCAAGGCCCAGAGCTGGTGCAAAGGCTCGGGCTGGGGCAGAAGACACAGACCCTTTCCTCCATCCTTCCCCTTACATTCGCTGCTTTACAAGGAGGTCTTCACACATGGTCTTGCTGTTCCCCTTCAGGCAACCTGCACCAGCCAAGCAGCACAAAACAGCTAGCCTGGCCTGTGATTTAGTGTTAATAGACCGTGGCAGTTCTGCACATAATGTAGCACGACTGGCAGCGTTTGTCCTGCACAGTTAGGCACAATTTAAGTATTTGCTCTCCATGCTGGGCCTTGCCCCAGCAATCTTCTTGATTGAACAAATCTTCCTGCCAAGAAACAAGAGCAAGGCTGCGACTCGCCCTGCCACAGCCTGACAGGGAGGAGTTTGGCAAGGCTGGTATCAGGCTTTGTTGGACTCAGTCTCTGCCCCAGCACTATTGGGGAATCCATTCAAGAAGGGCTTGAGTCAGACCCTGAGCCTGTCACATCCCACTGGAGAGCTGGCTTTGCTCTCTTCTGCATATCTCAGGCTGCAGTTTGAGGATAGCAGGGGCTCAGTGCAAGTTCATCTTGTATCAACATATTGGCTAGACATTAACAACATGCCATACAAGAAGCATCAAAGCATACCAGTGTTCCCATTCCACCACGCTGAGGGGATAAACACTTGCTGTCCAAATAGCACTACCCCATTTCTCTCTGGAGAGCAGAGTAGAAAGGCACCCCTACTACAGACTCGTAGGGCAGCAGAAGTATTACTTCGCCCTCAAATTTCTGTTGCTCTTACCTTCAAACAAAAAGCTTTAGCTCACGAAAACCACAAACAACACAAATCTTAACAGGGATCATTCAAGAGTGTTAAAACAGTAGGATCTGGACACTGATTTCTACAGGATCAAGACTTTCTGTGCTGTACATTGACACCCTGTTCTCTCTGGTCAGGTATGTTAATGGCACTGCATTCCCACACTTCACGAACCATTTGAGAGGAGAACGTGGCAAAAGCCTGTAGATTTTACACCAATGGCTACACACACATTACCTCCTTGCCGAGGCTTATCTCCAGTGGAGTAAATCCTGTGTTTCAGTTAAAGCAAATGATGCTGTCCCTGCTCCCCAGGTGACCAAAATGTGTTCTTACATTTTATGATCACCACGAGATGCCAAGCATCCCTTTGATTTAATGTTCTTTCCTCATTTTGATGGTCCGAGTTTCCCACTTAGTGCCCACGCTGGTGAAGCCAGCCCTGTAGATGTGGATGCACTCCTCATCATGCCATGCACCCATCCAACAGCGGTGTTTCAGTAGGTATTTAGCAGTTTTCCTTCTCTTCCCAGCTCACATTCCAGGGTATTTCATACCTCATAGCACTGAATATGAATTAAGTTATCTCAACCAGCATGGAAAACAATTTAAACGATTTACCCTCAGTGCAATGCACCAACTCACAGGCAGTTTATTATGCAAGAGGTTTAAAACAGTGTCAAAGGAGAGGAACGGCGTGCAAAGAAACATGCTAGCACTGTCTGCTGGGCTCCACCTGGGGCTGCAGGACACAAAGACAACCCAGGACAGCCAGCCCCCGGTCGATAAAGAGGGGCAGGAACACTAAAGTGAGGATTACCGGCGGTACATGCAGCCTGTTAGGGATACAGGATGGGATACAGGATGCTCTAGGGCTAAAGCACCCCTCTTCCCGCAGTAGGCTATAAACCGGCTTTGTTTCTCAATGGGTTTTTACAGCCTTTAAAGCACCTCGGCCCTGCCCCAGAGCCCCCACAGGGGCCGGGAGACCACCGCACAAACCCCTCTCCCCCCGTAGCCCCACTCACGGGTGTCGTCCTCCGCCGCCAGCTCGTCCCCCATGCCGCGGCCCCGCCGCCTCCGGGAGGGCTGATGGCAGCGGCCTCGCCGCCTCCGGGCGGGCCGAGCGCCGCGGCACCGCTCCCTTTTTACTGTTATTTAAAGGGGAATAACCCAAAGCACGGCCTTTTCCTCACGAACACGGTGTTTTCGGGCTGGTTTGGGATGAGTTGAAGGGGGAAAGACAGCGACCGCCATTTCGGGCGGGGGGCTGCGCGCCGGTGCCGCCCGTTACCTCAGCGTGGCTCGCCCGAGTGCTGCTAATCGGGGACTGTGGGTGGATTAATTCTCTTTCCAAACGGGTTTAGAAGGAGAGGGAATTCAGTTATGTGGGAAATATGGGATGGATTGTTGTTTTTTTCACCCTGAAAACAAGGTTCAGATTTGGGTGCTTCCAGGGGATGCGATGCTCCCATCTACCACATAGCCCAGGCACATCAGCGGGTGCAGGAGAGGGTTAAAAGCGCCCTACACTCAATTTTAGTTAATTCTCCTGTTTCAGCATCTGAGTCTGGTTTGGGCTTTTATTTTCTTTACCATTTTGAGAGCATGAGGAAGAAGGAACCAGCGGCTGAGCTGAGGCTGGGGGGGGAGAGAACCTGATCTGTTCCTGCCTCTCCTGAGGTATGGGTTAGGCAGAAAAAAATAGGAAAATAAAGGTCCTAACCAGCCCCCAAACCCCTAAACCACAAACCCGGGTGTTGGTCCTGTGAATATCTTCCATGTTCAGGCTGGAGGGATGCTACTGTCTTATCACGAAGGGCCAGGAAGGCATGAAATCAGTCCTGGAGCTATGCAAAAGCCGTGTTCTCTGCCACAGCCATTTCGGTTCAGCCGCTGCGAGGCCTCTGGTGTGGGTCTGGGTCCTCTCCCGGTACCTGGTTTGCCCGGGTAAGTGGCACACCAGTGTTCTCTGCCCCCGCCGTTTTCTCTCCTGTGTTCGCTCGCACTCAGGCTTGGGGTGAGACGTGGGGTGACATCTTGGGTTGATGGAGTGAACGCCGTTCGTTGGCCTTCAAATGCATTGGAAGGCAGTGTGAGGAGAAGGGAATGACCTGCTCCTCAAAGCCAGGATGGGGAGGACTGGGAGGCATGAGCTTCTGTCAGGATTTTGAGCAGCCAAGGGGCAGCAGATGCTGCTGGTTTCCGTGTAGGAGAGGGGACATCAGAGCTGTATTCCCTCGCTGAGCCATAGAATCAGAGAATCATAGAACAGTCAGGGTTGGAAAGGACCTTAAGCTCATCCAGTCCCAACCCCCTGCCATGGGCAGGGACACCCCCCACTAAACCATGGCACCCAAGGCTCTGTCCAACCTGGCCTTGAACACTGCCAGGGATGGAGCATTCACAGCTTCCCT
>JAOEHY010000805.1:0-21905 GCA_025447955.1 Psilopsiagon aurifrons | reverse complement strand
GGGTGACATGGTTTAGTGTGAGGTGTCCCTGCCCATGGCAGGGGGGTTGGAACGAGATGATCTTAAGGTCCTTTCCAGTCCCAACTATACTATGATTCAATGATTGAGGATCCTCTCATACTTCCAGATGAACAACTACAGCAAGGTATCAAGGGCCAAACATTTGAGTTCTATGCAGAACAATGAGAAATAAGTCTTCTTTTTCCCCCAACAGCAAAATCTATGTAAAATGTTTTTATCCTGACTACAGAATGCCACACTTGGTTGTTATCTGAAGCTAAAACAAGAAAGAGTGAGTTTTGAATGAGACCTACTAAAGGAGAAGGGCTGTAATTATTTCTCCTGAATGTTAAATATCTTTAATGTTCACAGATAAAGATAGCATCGTGGGAGATGAGCCACCTGTAGACCACAGAGCCTCTGACTTTGGTATGATATGGCCGGTGTTGATGTTGCTGGTAGGCTTCCCAGGTCCGTCATTGCCTTTCTAAGGGTTTGGTAGGGCAAAGCACTGGTGATGCAGTTTCCTCACTGCAGAAGTTCAGATTCCCTAGAAACATGCTCACAGCTGTTTGTAAGAGCTGTCACCTTTCTATTCAGTACAACCTCCTGGAGAGAGCCCACAGATTTAAGTGAAATTCTATATAAAAGAAAGCAGGCTATGTGCCTAGAAGTGAAGAATCACCCCAAGTATTATTGATTAATACCTAGCAGACACACTATAAATGAGGTATAATTTATCAGGACACTGTGACAGAGTCTTTGCTTTCTTAAAGCTCATCTTCTATTCACTCTTCTAACTTCCTTTTGGCTAAAACAATTTCTTGAGTTCATCTTCAGCCAAGTGTCATCTGTTCTCTCCCATAATCGTTACCCTTCTCACTAATTAGTCAGGTTTAGCTTCCTCCTCTTACACACTTAATTAACTTCTCCACCTTTGGAAAAGTAATTTCCCCTGAACGAATTACTATCATGACTGTTTCATACAATGAACTAGTTGTAAGTATAGTCTTCAAATGAAGCAATGCTGTTGAGAAAGACAGAGAAAGGTACACAGGACTTTCTGAAAGCAAACTGGCCCTGCGGGGGTGGCAAAGACAATCGTGCAGAGAAAAACCACAATATGAAAACACTTTCCTGTTTTATCACCATCAGGTAGTACAGGAGGCACAGACTGGCTAATGAAAGAAAGAGATGAAGAATAGCTATTGTGTGCGGCACATGCTATTCTCCAACATTCATACAGTCAGTCTGTAGTCTTTTAATGCTTTTACCTACATAATAAGAGTGAGTCTAACCAAGCTCCATTTGTCACGCTGCTTCCTTTGAACATGTACGTAGCAATAAAAGCACTTCTGCTGAAAGGTTGTACTTGATAGACAAAACAAAGAATGAAATGGCAACACAGCAATAAGCAAAGGTAAATCAAGTAGTCACAGCTTAAATGAGTGGCAAATCATTACTACAGAACAGAACATAAGTCTCTGAATTTCCACCTCAATCTCTTACCCCACAAAAACGCTGCCTATCAGGACATTAGTAAATATTGCTAACAGTAATCTCATACAGAGGACAGCTATCTCGTTATTTCTTCGCATTACTTATTCCTTCCAAGTGACAAAACAAATGAAAGTCAGGCATGTTTTATTGATAAATATTTATGCAACTGCTTATGGACTCACAATGCCCAGCCTCGATTTACTGTGAAGTGTTGAAACTGCTTCCAAAACGAAGAAAGGAGGAAAAAAAGAATTAAAAAATAAAAAGCCGCGAACAAGCAAAACCACCACAGCAAAACTAAACCCAAATCAAAAAACAACCAAAACAAAAAAACCCCACCATAAAACCAACCAACCAAAAACCCATTCATGTGAGTTCCCAACGTTGGCACCAATAAGCAGGAAGGCACCTTCAAAATCAGGAGATGCAAAGATCATAAATGCCGTAACTTGAATAATAGCTTTGCAAAAAGGCAAATACTCCCACTCATTAGTTGTGCTATGAGGAAAACACTTACTTTGGTCAGAAAAATGATAGCGGCCTTTTAGATATTGCGTTAACTCCAAAAACTAACAGCCTATCTGGAAGAATGCATGTAAGCAGATCTTTGATTTGGTTTGTATCACACTCACTAGCTTCTTGCCTCTGGCCAATTCATACTAACAGCTTTGAGTAAGCAGAGAAATATGAATGGCATAATATCTGAGTAACATTTATCTTCTTGACAGAGATGAGGAGCAAATAATGCATGCAAGACCCCCTTGGATGCACACATTAGATCATTATTATGTTTATTTTTCATTGTTAGCACTTGTCATTCAGGTAAGTTAGAAAATGATTGCTTCACAGATTTTAAATATTCATTCTGAGTATCAAATGTTACGTGCCTGAAAAATGTTTCTTTATTAGCACTAATCTGTTCCTTACTTCGACTTCAACTCTGGCCTGCTATGTTGCTCCAGTATCCATTGTTCTCTGGCCACTGGTTAAAAAAAGTTGTGCTTCACAAGTGAGTGATGCTCATAGGTATGAGATATTACAGGTATAAATGGGTTCTACCTTCTGGTACTTGGTCTCTTGCATGATGCAAGTTACACACAAAGTGTAATTACAACAGAGGAAATGCACAAAAAGGAAACCAGTCATTATTTCATTATTTTCATGGTCCTGCTGCCTCTTTTGTCAATGTTTTGCACACACACAAAAACACTCCCTACTTTCTATCAGGGAAAATCGTTGCATTTGTCCATTTATTTACTCCTCTAATTTCCTCAGAAGGCTCATGAATCAAGTAAGCTTTTCTTGGCTTCATATAGCAAAAAAAGAACAGCAATACAGCATTTTCAGTTGCTACTGTATTAGAAATTTTAATAAATGAGATCTGAAAACTTTCAAACGCCAAAAACAGTACCTGTTATAGAACATGATTGATTCAAACAGGAACTAAGGCATCTATTGAAACACCGTGGAGACTAATAATGCCTGGGGAGATCAGACAAACCCCCTGAGGTTCATACATACCACGAACTCCCATTTGGCTTAGAAAATTCCCAAACATCAAATACTTAAAAGCCGTGAAAGTACTGGGGATGTATCCTATAATGCTCTTGTCCTTCCTGGTTGCTATCTGAGGCAGGATTCTGGTAAAGCAGGAATAAGTATTAGCCATTCTCCTGTTCTCAGTGGAACAACATATCAAGAGATACAGTGGATTTTCTCTTTGAAATAAAAATGAGAAGACTCCCAGTGCCATTTACACTATGAGCTCTGGAAACTGGAGGATATAACTGGAGCTCATGGTGTCCACTCCCTCCTCCACCTCTTACCTGCAGAAAAAGGTTTGCTTTGGATGGAAATCACATATATACTCCAGTATATGGAGTAACTGCGTATCCAGAACAGGATCTAGACATTTAGATTATCCAGTGTCTCTATTGCATGTGTCCCTTTTCCTTTTAACACTACTGCCTGATAAATGCATCATGACATCTCATATGACACAAAAAAAGCACCAAAAGACAAGTCAAGAAAGTCCCTATGTCAGACTTTCAGCCTCAATGTAACTATGAATGCCACCATTTTGAGATATTCATCAGAAAATTAGCTTGGAGGTTTCAGAAAAGGAATTGCTATACTGAACATCATGATGTTAATTTCTCTATTCTTTCTCTGATGATACAACATGACAGACTGGGAATCCAGTAGGGAATGAAAGGTTGAGTTCAGGAGAGAGATTAAGAACGTATGTTTTGCATTGCAGTTGAATGTGAGGTACCCACTGTATTAGCTGCAAATGATTATATTCTAACAACTTCAATTGAAACAATTAAAATGTACAGATTTCCACAAACAGTTTAGACAAATCCTTTTTTCCTCTACAGCCACTTCCTTCTGTTCAGGCTTTGGTTCTTTGCTAAACTTTACTGCCTTGCTAAATCATAAGCAGGTAGAAATTACCAAGGTAGAACCATAGGGGTTTTTGCTGGCAATGTCAACCAATGTGTTTGAATATTAACAATTCATGCACTGCATGCAAATAGGAGGTAGAAGTTCTTCAGTTAAAGTAAATGTAAGGAAAAAAAAAAAAAAAACCAAACACAAATGCTCCATATTCTGTATTCTGCTCTAGCTGTCTTATATCCAGCTACCAAGGAACAGGAAAAAAGCACCACTTATGAGCATTACATATTTCTTAAAAAAATATCAGAATTCAAGTAACCTTTTTTCCTTTTAATTAACAAGACACAGCAGGACACTAAAGCTAGGAAGCTGAAGTTTTAATTAATCTCATTGAGTTTAGCTAATGATCTTCTACAATCCACCTCGTTTCCCAGAGTGTCCCATAGCAAGCTGGAGGATGATCACAAGATCCATATGGATCTAAAGATCACCACTGAAGTTGTTCCAGGATGTTATCAGAAACACAGATGGGATTTCTAGAAGATGTTACAAAATTCTTTCATTCTGCAATGATCCTGCAGGGAGTTTCCTAGCTGCGAAGTTTATTCACTAGAGTATCAACTAGACATGGTCAAATATTTCAGGCATTGATTTATGAATGTCTCCTTCCCTCTTCACTCCTCCAAATAAAAACAGAAATTGATGTGCTTTTACTCAGGGGGTCATGTTCCTTGTTACTGGCAAATATCCATACAACTGCTGGTCATTAGAGAAAATTTTCATATATTCCCAACATTTCATGTCTTTTTAGCAGAAAATCCATACTGGAATTGGCTGTGTACTGTTTCTGCCATTTGTTATTCCAGTACTTGATAAATGTAATTTCTCAAATCATGAAATATAAGCAGTGCAGTGCAATAGATATGATGGCAGCTATACGGCACAAAAATTGATCCAACAGAAATGAAAACTCATAGCACTGCTCACTGACAGAGAACTATTTATCTGGTAAATGTATGGTAATATTTGTATATATCATAACAAAACAAAGAGCTTTTCTCAAGATCTTGGAAAGTCCTCCACTTGACAGAAAACAGTTCTTTGAGAACAACTTGCTAATAGCTCCATTCTTTCTACTTACAGAAAAGACACACTACTGTAAATTTAGATCCTCTTACTGTGCGCTAACTGCACAAGTGCAATTTTGTTATGAGTTCTCACAGAACAGGATGAGTAAAGTGTACCAAATCAGGTGCGACACAGAGGAACAGGGAAGGAGGATAAATAAATAGATCCCCAACAGATACCTATATAATTTGACTGAAAAATAGAGCTGCTTCTTCAAATTTATTACATTTTGCTTTGAGGACTGCTATTTGTAGGTCCCCTCTTCTTTGCTGAATGACTGAACATTCAACAATGAAACCTTTAGACTCAAACATGATTTAACCTGATAAATTTGTAACTCAATTTACAGCAACGTCATGCATATGCTAAAACCCATCTAACATAAATATTTAATGAAGAAATAAACCTGCCAGAAGAATAAATTTACAGCACATTTAGCATACAGCATTTTAAAGGTGTCTGCCGAGTAGGTTTTGCTGTCGAGACAAGGTTTTAAACTGCCAATAGTTTAAAAGTAGTAATTTTTCATTGCATTTCATTTGTAAGCTCCACTCCTTTTAAGAGACTCCAGGCTGTCAAGGTTAATTGAACCCTCAGGGCCCTCAGGATGACTGTACTCACTGGGGCTCCACAGACTCTGGGCTCAGCTCCCTGATTCTTTTGCTCTAAATCTTGTTTCAAATCATCTTTTTCAGAAACATAATTTCAACCTTTATCTTGACAATGATCACCTGATGATCTAATTCTCTAGTTTAGACCTGTATCTCTCCGCCCAGACTCAAACGTCTGTCTTTCTGGCATTTCCTGATCAGATTAAAACACTGTATTCAAATAATAAGGAGGGAGGAATAGACAGCTATTATTTTCTTTTTGTCTAGACAGCATGACCTGCAGCTGGGGATGACACACTCCCTGCGATTTCCCATCCAAACTCTTTGAACTCCCCTGCTTCTTGCCATCAAACAGACCTGGTCTGTGCAACAGCCTCACAGGTGTTTCTCAGAGCTACTGGCACATCTGCCTCACTCTCAGCCACCTCTGAGAGCACTCATGACCATTCTCTGCCTGCTTTTTTCTTCATAGTACTTGTCTAGGGGCAGATCAGTAAATCACTGTATTCTTCGTTCAGCATTTAAGTTTGCTGCTTCTCCAGCAGGCACTCACAGGGGAAATCTTCCCTGTTTGGAAACCTGTAATCATGCAACTCATCAGTTCTACTAAAGCCAAGTGATTTTACTCAGAGACGGAATAAGTATCAAGGAAAAAAGTATTGTATTTAGTCTCACCTAATTCTATTCTTCGCTACAAACAAAACTTCCTAAATTAGTCTAACACCTCTAACCCAGTCCTGCTCTCCTAGCAAGTGCTTGACTGCTTTGAGAGGACTTCTTTCCATTCGGAAAACTGACTTTAAGAGACCTTTAGCTTTCCTTCTGAAACAGAACTTTTCAAAATTTAACTTGTCAAGTTTTCTGTTGGAAAAGCAATTCTATCACAATGACCAAGTGCCTATTTTGGCTTTTGCCATTCAGAAGGAAACAAATACCCCAGTACTGGTCTGTTTTGCAGAAAAAATTCCCCTAGTTGACAAATTATGCCCTATGGCTTCTTTTTTCAGGCCTAACATATTCAATCTCCTAAGACAGGATAACGGCCAATATTTCTTCAAATAAACCAAATAAATTCAATTCTAGAAAGAGTCATAGCTAGAAAACAATAGCTTTAAACTGAAAAAGTGAAAAACAGGAAGAATGTTACAGTCATTAGGAGTCTTTCTATTGACATAAATGAGCTCAACTGGGAGTCTGGAGTAGCAATCACTCTAAAACTTAAATTAGCCACTCGCTATTATTCCCTTGAAATTAAAATATTAAGAGCAGCTTCTCAATTCAGACGCAGTTGAGACAATTGCAATACCAAATTGTGTTTGAATTCATTAAATTCACCCCAGAGGAGAAACTTTCAGGTCTGCTTTCCTTGCATTTACATATTTACATTTTTCAATATTCTACAAAAGATTCTCATCTATGTGATATGTTCAAAACCCAAGTAATAGTATAATTGATGGTCTGATAAAGTCAGAGATTTGCCAATTTGGTAACAAAGTTAAAGAAAACCCCCATATTAAAAAGCTATACAACTCACATTTCAAAGCAAATGATACCAGCCTGTACCAAACAGATCCCTAATGCTCTGTGTGGTGCAAGGCCACGTGGCTAAGGAACTTGACACAGCCCAACAAATCTGACTAACAATACAAACATAAATTAACTCTTCCAGATGATTTGACATATGACCAAGTAGCATCTTTGTACCATCTTCTTATTGCAAATGGGAAATGTACAACCACCAATTTGCTCTAATGCTTTTTATTATTAAAGCTATATCACTCCTGCATAAGAACAATTTTCTGATTTGTCAGAATATCCACTTCCTTGAGTTCACTTTTCTCTCAAGTCTTCCTTGGCTCCTAAGAGATTAGGCATGTTCTAAGTGGCATCATACAAACAGTGTCCCAGTTTCAGTATTTCCACAATTTATTCAAATGCACACATTCTTTTCATCTTTCTTTTACACTGAGAACCATTCTACCTAGTGCTGACAGGAATGTGTTTTGCTCTGCTTTTACTTTTCCTAATGAAAGTAGTCTTTTCCTTTTCCCTGAGGAAGTAGTTACTGAAACTAAGTATGATACTCATTTTGATGCAACATGCAGGAGGGTATCAATCAGCATTTCTGCTTATAAAGCAGTGTCTTCCACTGTGCTCGGTGTCAGGATGGGAATGCTACACTGCATCTCAGTTACTAAGCCTCCACATCTAACATTCACGCGGCCTTCTGCACTCAGAAAAGTTATAATAATTAACTCCTCAATAAAGCTATAATTAATTACTGGCAGTTTAATGTCCCTACTTTTAACCTTAAACAACAGGCAGGAATTAAGGTTGTCAACTCTTTTTTAGCACTGCCAGGTGCAGCACATGTGTTTCCAATCAGGTCATCCCAACTACACCATCCACTTACACTACCCATTCACACTGCAGCTGCATCCTTCTCTGCAGAACAGTGAAGCATTCCTCATTGGAAAATTGGACAATTGGAAAATTGGACAATTCCTCATTGTCCAACTTAGACACTCAATATTTAGTAAAATGAGCTACTGAATGGATCTTAGAAGTGGATCATCTCTACATCATTTTCCACAAAAAAAGATGTTTCCCTACTTCTTAGCAAAGAAAGAACTGCGCTACCTGATATTAAATGGTGGCCACTACATTGGATGCTCATCTACACCCTGTTCTGGGTTTTCCTCTACAGCCATTTTGTGTTTTGAGCATGTCTACTAATTTATAACACGTCTGCTGTTGTGGATAGCTGTAAAACAGTTCACAGGGATCTACTGCACTTTGTCCAGCAGCATAACTGCATTCTGCCTAATAAAATCCTCCCGCAGCAAGTAGTGATACTCTCTTCTTTCACGCCTCTCACTAAATTCACACTTGTATAGTTACATACAGTGTACAGAACAAAAAGACTATATAGGTTTTTCATGTAAATTGCTTTTATATCACAAGGATTTCAGATTTCAGACTATCTCTGAACTGAAGAATAGTTCTACCTGCTCATGTATTTGATGCATTTGTACATGTATGCTTAATTTACGGAAATAATAATTAAAAAAATCAAATCTACCGTAACGTATGGGCTAATTTAAAAATATCTGGCCTAGGCATTGGTTCTCCTGCTACACGTGGGCAGCCTAATGGCCAAGGAAAACATGAAATTGGTCCAGCTTTAATTGTTATCTGTAAGTGTCCTCATAGACAAATACTTCCATTGTGAAAGGTTGTTGTAGGAGTTGCTAGAGGAGAGAAACTCAATGTGAAAAGAGTTTTCAGGTTGCTACAGGGGCCTTAGAAATTACTAAGAACAAATTTAATTACAAAAGTAATTTTGCTGGATATCACAGAAGAAGCCAGGTGATCCAAAAGCCACAGAAATACAGCCAACTCAAAGCAATGTCGCCTCACTTCTCAGCTGTGGGATGTCCATATCTGCCACCGTAAGCATATCTGTCTACACTTCCTGATACCAAAACCACAGAGACTATTTGTCTAAGAAATACAGACTTATAATTAAGGTGTAATGAGTTTTCATCAGTCAAAATGTACTTTTTTCATAAACTAATTCTCATTTTACTGCTTCTAACCAGCGCTGTGCGTCATAACATTTGAACTACCCTCAATAGAATGCGGTTCTCACTAAATACAAGAGGCAAATTTGTTCAGAAGCACAGATAATTACTGAGACATTTAAGGATTTGCCTTGCCCCTTACATATGGAAAACCAATTTAGTAATCAAAACTCACATGTGACTGAAAAGCCTTTGCACAGTTTTTCAGGTTATGATTTATTAAAGAAAATTTAACCAAAATCGCAAGTTTCACATTTAATATATATATATGTAAATGGCCAAATTATTTTATATGAGTAGTACTTAGTGAGTATCATGTGTCTCCATCTGAAAGTCACATTATTACATTATAATTCCTATGGGTATCACTAGATGGCATTTGCCCAAGTTGCTGGTGAACTTCTAGTTAGAATTTTATGCAGACTAGATATATGCAAAGGCTACTCTGCAGCTAAGGAATACCAGAAAAGTTCAGACATGGCTTTGAAATGCTATAATTACTAGCCTATTCAATTTCACATGCAGGATGAATGGTTTCAAAGCAGACATGAAAACAACAATGTCCAAAATATGGAAGAGCTCTTATTATTTAAATGCAGCTGGGGGGGAAAATTTATAGGATGTCTTGAAGAGCTGTAATTTGCTTATAATTTCCAAGCCGGTTTCTTGTCCTGATTGTCTATGTGCGTTTGAAGTATATTAAGTGGTTGAAATACAGAATGATTCAAGGCTTCACAAACTAACATTCTGTGTTATCTTTATTTTGGGAAATACATTTGATCTGTTGAAAGCCTTGGTTAGATATAAAGGCTTTTACTGACTTTTTTTTAATATATTCTGGTTTTCAAATGGAAGATGAAATAGAGACTTTCATTTAGTCAGATCTGGGTCTGGAAGGATAAAAGCTTTTGGGGCCTAGTATAACCTTGTTATTACGGATCTTCTGTGCTCAGAAGCACTGAAGTAGCCCCGGTTTTGCTTACCAAACAAGCCTGTTAAATATAAGATATATTTTACAATTAATCTCCAGCAATAAACAACCACTCTTTTGAAATGAGTCTTCAATTGCTTCTTTCCAGCTATTTTTCTTTAAGTGTTTCTAGCTCATTAAAATGATTGCCTGTGTCAGCTGCTAAGAGAGGCAGGCTGACTCCTCTGTTCAAAAAGCCTACACACAACATACAGCCCCCTCACCCCTGTGCAGTCTTTTAGCATTAGTCTATCTACATCAGCCTTATCAGCAACAGTGACCCTAAGGTTTTCCACCAGACAAACTTGGCTATTCGACATGGAGTTTTTACATTAACCTTCACACAATGTGCATCAGCGCATGAAAGTTTCCCATGTGGTGAGCTGACAGCTACACAAGCCAGAAATCTCTCTTTCCATGCCATCTAACACCAGCAGAACTGCAGGACAGAATTTTCATTTTCCTCATGCCCAGCTTGAACCAGCTGCAGTGCAAGGACAATAGCCAGACAGTGGTCATGCTGACAAAATCTGGCTTGAGAGCTATCTGAGAAGCCAGCACACTGCACGTTTGGTCACAGGTTGATCACAGGCAGAAAGATTCTTCCATCTTCAATGCTTCCATTTGGCTGCTGCACAGCACATTGCATGGCATGCCTGGGCTCAAGAAATGCGATGGTATAAATCTTCTGAGGAGCTGTTACAGACTCCTCGGAGGGCATGTTGCTGAGATTTCTTTATTGAAGTCACAAGTTTCCTTTTGCTTGCACATATTCCCTAACACTTCCTGAAGTTTGTCACCTTCAGGCTTTCAGTGAACTCTTATTAAAATGAATTTGGCATCTTGTGCCTTTGATTTAATGCCATTTTTTTTCATGGGCATCTAGAATTAAACAGCGTGACATGCAAAATAAATAAAAAAGAACAGTTTCCTCTTTACAATCTACCCACTCCCCCCGCTCAGGAAATCAAATGTGCAAGATCAGAACAGCTTTCCAGAACACCCTGCACCATCAAAATTAAAACAAAATTCAGAAGCTGTTTCTAGGATAAACCTGTTATTTTCTCTATGTAAACTTAACCTTCTTGTGTAGCAAACAGATAACATTGCTATGGCTTCAAACCTTAAATCTCTGAAATGTAGCTTAACAGGAGCATCTTAGAGCTGTTAGCAAAAACTTCCAAAAGGGAATTAAAAAAAATAATTAAAATCAGATGAGCCTGAAGTTCTCACCTCTGATTACACCTTCACTTGCAAAGAACAAATAGTTTATTAATACACATGAAGAAATTAATAGATTATGAACTGCTCAAATAAGGTTACACAGCACCCTGGATTGGAATTATTCAGTGAGACATTCAGATACAAACAGTATTTTGATTCTTTTCATATTCAGCTCAGCATAAAATCCCTATGAACATCCTGCCTGGCTAGGTTCATGGACACACACACACCCACCTCACTGTGACAACATCCCTCCCGAAAATTCAGCACACCCCTTTCTAAACATGCTTAAGGGTGATTGCCCCTGGGACAGCTCTTCATCTCTTCCACAGATTCACACACACTGTGCCTCTTCCTCCTAGCAGAAAGGCTTTCCTCATTCTCAGACAACTCCAGCCCACCCTTTTCAAAAGGGAAACACTTCCAGCAGTGTCTCCTCTCGTCAGTTTCTTCTTTTTCAGTAATTCTTGCTCATTTTTAATGAGGGGTTTCTTTTTTCATTTGTACAGGACTCAGAGCAGGCTCTTCCAGGCTTCTACTTTCAAATGACACCCTGTATTAATCTCTTCCACTCCTCAGCAGTCAAAGTTAGTTTCAGTTAGAAACAATATTTTTCCTTCAAAGAGAAGTTATAAAATTTCCATGCTACTGCCTTTCTAATGCATACATGTGTACAAGGACATTAATTCTTATATTACACTTGCCATACCCATACATGCAAGCAGACCAAGATCCAGCTTTTTCACACATTTTCAGTTGCAAATTTTTAACGCACATTAAATAGATACATAAAGGCAACAAAATGTATTATTTGCCTTTGGATACCATTCCCAAGAACAGGATGGAACTGGGTTTATGTAATATCAATCCAAACATTTTAGAACTATGAAGAGTATTAAATGAATGAAATAGGCTTCTTCCTACAGCAGGAAGTTTCACCGTGTTGGATAGTGCTGTAGAAGACGCTTGTAGAAATAAAATAGATTGAGGACTAGTACTCTACTATTGCAGTGTGTGCAACAAGAATGATGAATTTTAGCGCAGGTCAAAACAGTTTTTATTTTTGCTTTGTTTCCTTCCATGAGATTTTTTTTAACCTCTCCTGCAAGATTATATTTTGCATTGGTAGCTTCTTTTGGGGTGGGGAGGACCTGGCATCTCCTGTCCACCTGCTATATCCCTCCTCACTTGCAGCTGCACAATGAGATCACAAAGAGAGGAAGAATTATCCAGCGGTCACAGCTAGGGAAAACGTAGCTCCATCAAGAAGGGTATTGAACCAACAAAACACTGTCATCATAGCAGTAGCTGGCAAGGCTGAAGAGGAAAGATTTGGAGTAATTCTACAGTGAAGAAAAACCCTCCAAACCTCAATACTCATCCAAATCATACACTGTTGATAAAATACAACTCCAAACAGAGCCACTGTCTAAGGAACTGAACCAGAACACAGCCTCTAACAATATAAAACTAAGATAAACATAGTTTATACATGGTTATTGTAATGTATTGTAATGTAAAGGAGATTAAACAGTGTAGAGAAGTTCTCTCCTACATATGAAAAGAGAGGAGGCCTGCTGTGTTCTGGAAACAGTACAGCAGTGAAGGCTTTGTATGTTTGTTTAAAATCTACAAAATCAGATGATTTGCTTGCATTTTAGGGATGAAACAGAAGGGGCGTCCAGTATTTCATGCATAATGCAACTATAAACAGCCTTAACTAATGCACTCGTATTCAGTAATGTTAAATCTGTAGAAGATAATCCTGTATCACTTAATCTCTATCCCTCAAATATTTACTTTTAGAAAATATTTGTTTTATTATTAATTATAATAATTCATAATTAAATAATAATATTCTTTATTAAAAATTGTTACTTTCAACTGAAACAGCATGACTGCATACAATAAACAGTGGCAATATCATGAACTGAAGCAGAAATTTTACTATCAAGCAATGAACTTGGGGACAGTTTATTATGATTAATGCACGACAAAAATCAGGCAAACATGGCTATACAATATAAAGAAAAGATTATATACACGGAGACCACAGGGTGTTAGAAGTGCCTGTGCACTACTATGTGCCTTATGAAGAGATTTGATATTTCTTATATTAAATGAAGGAGGAAGGCAAAAATACGGCACATGGTGGCTGGACATGGATTTTATCACATCTGATAGCTATATGCAGTAGGTTATGAAGTCCTGAAGCTATTTGGGGTACCAAAGGTTAGACAACACTCACTACTCCTCAGTTATGAGGATTCATTTGCACTTTCCACAGTACCTTTGGAACCCCCTTGAAATCCAGCCCAGTCACTTTGCTATGTGCTACTGGAAAGGATTTTGGTTATGATCCACAGATGGCTCTGTACACTTTTCAGATGTAAAAAATAAATAAGTTCTTCAAGTGACAGAAAAAATTATATTCAAGCTTTTAGGAGGATCCAGTCACACAAAACAGTTTGTGTGTGGTACAAGAGAGAACGCAAAACCTAGCTGGCTAATTGGATTTATGCTGTGCTGCTTTTCTTCTGAGAAAATCTACCCTTAGGCATATCATCCACTGAAGCCTCTTTTTATTATAAGAATCAGCTGGCAAGAGTGGACACTTCAATGTACTTGTGAATGTTTAGTAACAGGAAACAAAGCATTTTTGATAGGTTGGGATTATTTTTAATTAGAGCCATATATAACAGATCACTGGGGATATAAACACTGTCAAATCATCCTGTTTCTGGCTGGGACAGTTCTGCTTGATCAAACACCAGAATGGTAGGCCGGGACCCATCAGGATATTTAGGACAGCAAATTCTCTTAATCTTTGTTTTGGCATCTACTGCCAGCTAAATATTTACAGTTTTGGAGGACTCCAAGGAACAGCAACGTAATCTTGTTACTCCCTCAACAAACTATTTGTACATCCACAGAACATCCATTAATTATCACACGACTGGCAGTCTGCTAATACCTCCAGCAGAGGTCAATGTTTCAATAGCAGTAGTACATTAAACAGAGGCAAAAATAAGTAACCATTAAATGCAATTAAGACAGTCTTGAATTAATTCTTTGAGAAAGGCTAATTAAAGAGAGAAATTTAATGAAAAGTTAAACCAAAAAGCTACAGAAGATACTTGTTCTTTTCATCAGTAAGTAAAAGAAATACTCTGAGAAGGCCTTTCTTAAGTTCTGTTGCTCTCAATACTTAAAATCAGGTTTCTTGCTTGCCTGACACACAGAAGCTTCAACATCACTCATGCTCAAAAATGCTAAAAAAAAACATGTATTCTGTAGCTTTAGACAAAATGAATGACAAGTTTACATTCATATTAAGAGGATACACACAAAGAAAACTCACTTCCAGCAACCTTGGACACAAAGACTATCTCCCTGATGCCAAGAAACACAATTCTAAGAGAGATAACACACCAAAGCAATTGGCTTTTAACTTTAGTATCAGAGCTATATAAGTTTCTTTTTGAAAGTTCTTATCATGGGTAAAACATCTGCATATACATCCTCTGAACCCCTATCTCCATTACTTTAATGAGTCATGAAGACTAGCATTTCCTATCAAAAACTGCTTTTCAAAATTGGGTGCACTCCTGGATGTCAAAATGCTGTTCTATGTTCATCCTATGTCCTACACATCCTGTGAAGTTCAATTTTAAGTTAGACCCCCCATACAATACAAAACCTGCCTGTATTATTTTCTGGACTTTGCTGAGGGAATCTAGGCAATGAGGAGAAAACCTGACGAACAGGCAGAGGAAATAGATATCAGGAGATGTATTCATGCCCATTATGAATAGAGGTGCACATCAATTTGTTCCTGTGACTGAGCTATGAGTGAAATCCAATTTGCACAGGTTCCATTGCGTAAACCAGGTGAAAAGAAATTAAATTTGTCCTACCATAAATCAATTTTTCCATACTGGAGAAAAAATCAAATTCAGAGTCAAAATAAAGATTCAAAAAGCCTGTACAGAACTAATGAAAATGAGGCAGACATAATGAAAACAAAACATTGACATATTTTGTTGCCACATCTGTAAAGACATTTTTCAAAGCTCATCCTCTTCTGCAAAACAAAAAAGACAGGTATTCTCCTTTGCAAGCTACCAGTAGCTTCTTCTTTCTTAAGTGTTTGCTGTGCCTTGCAAACCTAATGAATTCATTTTATAAAGGCTAATTAGCTTTCTTTTATATTTCTACTTGACTGCAAACTATTGATTCTCAGATAAATGGGGAGATACCCCTCCAATTATTATTGTAAATGCAAATCCCTGTAAAACTCCAAATACCTCTGGGATTTTTTAACTTGCTCTGCAGGCAGGCTAGAACATTGTAACCACCTAGAGCAGAACTCCTCTAACTCCAGGGTTATGTCCAGACACTATCCATGCAAGACAGAAAACCCAGTTTAGAGAATTAACTCATCAGCTAGGCTCTGAGCCTGCTTGAAAAAGATACAAAAAGCTTCAGATATATTTTGCACAAGGTCAAAGAAAAGAAATCCCCTAGGCCAATATATTCAATGTACATTATAAAAAATAAATTTAAAGCTACATAATTCTTCCTTGTTTAAACTGAGTGACTATGAGGAGATAAGTAGTTCTTGCAATCCAATATTGACTGATCTGGGGGTAGTATAAGGATCAGAATAATGGTAGCATAAGATATTTTGAATAAAACCCAAACCACATTAATATTACCATGATTAGAGATCAAGTTCACAGCACTACTTTATAGCATTAGTACCTCAAGAAAAGTTGAATTATCACAGTAATCTCCGCTTTGGAAGCTACTTTCTGTCTTACTACAACAGCAACAGTCCAACTTCTTGTTGGTGCTACTGTCGTGGAGTAATTGTCCTTTATAATGCTGCAAATGTTACTTTACCATGACTGGATATATTTTCTAGAGATGTCAGAGGTATGCAGAAGCGTAGAAAGAACACAGCAAAATCCCTTTTTCTAGTAGACGTCTCTAAATAGAAACAACCAAGCCAAGCATTTCTGGGGAAAAAAAAAAAAAGAAACAACAAAAACCCACATCTATGTTCCAGGTTTTCCAGTATTTTATACCATTACAATTTCAAGAGAAAATGATACAATATTTACTGCTCTATACTGGGGTTGGAACAAAATGTTCTTTACAGTCCCTTCCAACTCAAACCATTCTATGATTTGATATCTAATTTTGAGAATCATTTATTTGGATATTGCATGGAATTCCTGCAGCTTCTATCCTTTCATGTCCTGCTTTGCTTGGATACAATCAAAATATAAACATTACTAAATTTTCATTAAGGAAAATCTATAAATCTATCAAGAGATGACTGGGAGCTCACCTAAAGGTTTTGCTCTACCGTCTTTCTCTTCGGTGCCATAATTCATAAAATAATAATAAAAAATAAGTATCAATGCTAATTTTAGTGGATTATGTTCTATGTCCTCAAGACTTAGAGAAATACAACAAGCAGCTGTGTTCCACACTGCTTTCAGAGTTTCCGTGTATAAAAGCTGTAGTTACATCATTATTTATAATAAGCTTTACAGTTTACATTTATGAAATGAAATTCCATCCACTACTATCACTGTTTTGCATGGTACCACTGCTAACATGGAACTTCGCTTTCATAGGAATGACCATAAGTGAAAGTCTGGGGGTGTAACCAGAACCTGTGGTTTATGAGTTTATATACATTTCTGTGATGAAGGTGAAATAAAAAATCACAGTCTGTAACATTAGTTCATATGCAGATTTCAGTTCATTTCCATCTCTCTGGCCATTTAGAAGCCTGGAGGAATGCTGACTGGAATTTCTGTATTATTTCAGTGCGATGATAATTTGTTTTTCTAATTCTCTATTGACGGCATATTGACAAGACAGTCTGCTACAGCACCCACGATCATAAGTACACTATAATATAATGTGCAATTGGATTCACTGTACTTAGAACCAATAGCAATTTAGTCATGGATTTGAGTTTTAATTGCTTTCTTTGAGTAATTTTCATCATAATGACAATTTGAACTCTCTCAGCCTACTCATGTTTTTCTGTAATATAATTTTGCTCTTTATTGACATAAATACCATATAACCAATTTAGCCAGCCATTAGGTATATTTAAGTCTTATTTGAATTTGATGATCTAAACCATATGCAAAATCTTGAATCAGTAACTAAATAATAAACACAGCAGACAAAATATCTTGGTATGTTGACATTTCAAGTAGTTCTCATGTTTTTTAAAGGCATAAACTACATTCATTGTCACATGAACTATGGCAGCATGGAATTCCATGATCAATTAACAGGGAAGACACAAACCTATTTGATTAAAACTCATTTTAGGAGCCTGCAGCCTTTCAGTATAGGATATAGATTAGAGCTCCCTGCCTCACCATAAAAACATGTTTTCCTTGGTCACTGTGGATGGAGATAGGATTATGGGGACTAGACCATTTTTGGGTTTGCTCAGTACAGTTCTTATATTCTTGTGCTCAGAGGAAGCATCTATTAATAAATAATAAATATACTCATTGATTATAGAAAGACTATAAGAGGGAAAAAAGAAAAACAAATTCTGGGACATCCTGCAATTATCACAGATGCCATCTCTTCTGGGATGATTTAGGAGCTAGCTTTTGTCCCTATGAAGTTCTCAGTCCCTGCTAACTGTAGGAAGAAGCAAATGTCTCAGTTAAAGCACAGTCTTTGTGACTCACTCTCTGGAGAAGATGGGTCAAGATTTTGATTGCTCATACTTGAGGTATCTAGAGGTATCTCTGAGGTCACAAGCAACATCTGCTGTAATCCAGACTGCTGGGACTTCACCTTCTTAGTCTGCATAGAAATACAAGATAAGCATACCTGGTAGGAAGTGAATGGACAACACATATGGAGAGATACAAAGAAGAAGCTGTATCAATCAGAAAGATTATAATGTCCTTACTTATGGATTAAAAAGGGGAAAATAGTAATAATTCTGAAGTTGAAGTATTTGGTTACCTCTAATAACAACAAAGTAGCTAATCTGAGAACAGAACCTATTCACAAGCCTCCTCAAAATTAGGGGGCTTTCAGATCCAGGTTTTGTTTGGGATATAGGTCTATTTATTATGAAGCAACAATTCAACTCCCTAAAGAAAGAAGCCATAACATTCATTGCTGCTCCACAAACAAAACACTGGCTAACCCAATCAGTTCACACTGGAAATGGAAAGCATCAAGTTAAAATAAGAAAGCACAAGACTATCCTCTGCACTCTGAAGTCATGAGAGGGCAGTAGTCAGTGGCTGCAGAGGTGCTATCAAACTGAGGAGAAACAGCTAGGGGTTTGGGGGTTCGTTTTTATTTTAAAGTACCAAAGAACCACAGCAAAGCTGGAAGGACCTGTAAATGACAACCCAGCTAACTAGGCAGCATCACCGACATCCAAAGCATTCTGCCAAGGGCCCCATTTGTTCATAAAGGCCTTGGCTGACAAAACCAGAAAGCACACCAGGGAACAAAGCAGGACCATTCTGCCCCTCTGATCTTTACCTCTAGACTATTTTGACAGCTCTTTGGGATATCCCACCATTTCCTTTTAAATCTCATCACCCACTTGTATACTTTTTGCCCTTAGCCATTCGAGTTATGCCAGTTTACAACACAGGGGAATCTGGTTTCTATGCTTTGGTTCTTTTAGCTCTTATGTCAATTTGAGATTCCAAAGATCACCATTAGCATGTCTTCCTGGTGTTGCAACAAACATGACCTCTAGCAAAGTAACTCCATTGCTTTCTATTTCCTATGAAGTCTGCCAAGATACTGCATTTTAATATGTTCTTCAAACATGCTCCTAGAGGGCACAAAGAAATATAACTGGTAGGAATCTCAGCACTTTATTCCACAGCCATAGTAAGCATTAGATTTGCACACAGCTGCCATCACAGGTAAAAATAACACATTCCTTTAAATCTTACTTTTACACACTGACTGCCTGAGAAAACCTGTGGTTAGCATGTGGTTAACCATATCTGGTTCTGAAGGTTTTCTGCTTTATTTTTCTGCAATATTGTTCAGGAGAAGCTGTTCTTTGCTTTCTATGGGTGGCACACAGAATGAAATATCAGGAATTCATAGCTGATATCATTCAGCACATATATATAATGAGACTGAAAGTAAGACTTAAGACAAATGTGTTGTGGTAGTTGAATTAATAAAGAGAAGTGTTTTTTCTTTACGTGTGTGACACCGGAATGGAGAGAGCGAGCAGGCAGGCATAAGTAGGCAATACTTCCGCAAGTAATGTGGATTCAAGTACCATTACATTTTCTACAAGATATTTTCGCAGGAAAAAAATCCCAAGGAATCTGATGGGAGTCATTCTTCTAGCCTCCAGTATTCACAAAACAGCCTAGCTGCTGCTTTAATAAGTGTTTTATAAAGACATAAACATTTACAGAAACTATATCAATATATATATATGAATCAAATTTTACCAAATTCTACCCCTCTGTACTTCATGAAAATAGAAAAAAACTCTTCCTAAAGAACTAATTTAAAAGACTTCATTTTTAATTACAGTTACAGAGTACATGGGATATTTTAAAATACTCAGATTTTTAGTTTTTTAAAGACCTCTCTGGCTAGTGGCTGCAGTTATTCAATGAACAACTGTGGTCACTGCAATTTATGCAAAATAAAAGTGCAGCTCTACAGCTTCATTTATGTTCTTAAAAAAACAAAGTAATAGGAGTTCTATAATCTAAATAGTCCTCTATTTTTATGGGTTCAATTTTTAATCTTTCTATTTAAGGGAAAATAACATTTTTTAAAAAAATAAAACTCTGTGTTTTGATTTCTGAGACAACATAGCCATCTCCTAAGAGATTAGGAATACCTCTTACCTAATTAGCCTCTACCCATCAAAAGACAGTTACTGAAACTATGGTATATAAACGCATTGGAATAGCTAGTGCAGTGCAATATGGGCACCAACATCCAGTTGTAACACAACCATGCCAGAAACTTGATTTGAAAGTAGATTTCCATTAGTCTGCAGAGTATCCTTCATCATTTCCTATCACTCACCATGTCAGATTCATATTTTCCAAGAGGATATGAGTATAGAAACCTTTTAGAAGGAAGATAAAAATACATAAGAATATTATTATTTTACTTATCCACTTTCTCTGAAGGCTTTCCATCTCTCTGGCTCTATTAGCAAGTTCCTTTACCACTGTCATCATAACATGAATGTACGCATATGAATCCCCTCCACAAGTATACCTGCTAAACATTCACAGAAGTATACAACAGTATTACTGGATTTGAGGCATGCACTAAACACACCAGTAGTTGAAACCTAAGTTGAAAACATGGACAAAATACCCCAAAACTTTCCAATCATTGCAACTTCCAAATTTATTCCTTTCTTCTCCTTAAAATGCATCAAAACACAAAACTTTGCTTCCCTTTTAACTAGCACTGACACATCCCTTGTCAGCATGCACTTCTTGCAACGAGACAATCTCTTCCTTTTTCCAGCCATGTAAAAGTCTTTGCAGCATTATCTAATCAAGATAAACAAACACCTGCCATGAGTTAGCACCCATCAGATAACAAACTTGCAATGATGCTGCTACAATCAATTCTCATCAAATCTTGCTCTAAGGTGATTTCCAGATGCTGCCACATATCATCATAGAGTGCAATCACGCTGACTTTGAAAACTTGGTTTAAACCACCGGTCACTAAAAACTATGTTCTGATGTGATTAAACACTCATTTTCTGTTATCCTCTATTCACAATATAATTACTTTCTTTCCCAGCTTGGTATAGTTCTCTATACACCACAGAAATATTCTCTACAATAATATTTTGTGTAATGTTCTGTAAGAAAAACCTTTGACAGAGAAAAGAATAAATCACAGATTTTTTTCAGATGGACCTTAATACTAAAATACTTCACAATACTTCAAGTTTTTGCAGTTCTTTGTGCTTTCACAGAAGATCTTTTATGACTTAACTTACAATCAGGCAGTCAAGCAGACCACAATGCTGAGATTCACCCAGTACGCTGAGCACTGCTGAGTGGCTACCAGTTCACCAAGCACCCCTTGAGCACCAGCTCTGTTCCCCAACAGCACCATCCTGACTTGCCACTGTGCTTCCCTCTGGGCCTTAAATGTTTCTTCCATCTACATGAAACAATCGCTCTGACTTCATGGATACCGCAGGGCCCAGTTAAAATCACAGAATCATAGAATATATGGGGTTGAAAAGAACCTTAAGATCATCCAGTTCCAACCCCCCTGCCATGGGCAGGGACACCTCACACTATACCATGTCACCCATGGCTCTGTCCAACCTGGCCTTGAACACCGCCAGGGATGGAGCATTCACAACTTGCCTGGACAACCCATTCCAGTGCCTCACCACCCTCACAGTAAAGAATTTCTTCCTCATATCCAATCTAAACTTCCCCT
>JAOEHY010000802.1:28823-48957 GCA_025447955.1 Psilopsiagon aurifrons | reverse complement strand
GCTTCTCTGGGCACCCTGTGCCAGCGCCTCAGCACCCTCACAGGGAAGAGCTTCTGCCTAAGAGCTCATCTCAATCTGTGTTCTGGCAGGTTAAAGCTCTTCCCCTTGTCTTATCCCTACAGATGCTTATCCAAAGCCCCTCTCCAGGTTTCCTGTAGCCCCTTTGGTCACTGGAGCTGCTCTAAGGTCTCTCCTTAAGGAACCTTCTCTTCTCCAGGCTGAACCAGCCCAGCTCCCTCAGCCTCATCAGTAAGAGTTAGAGCAGAATCATAGAATAGTTCGGGCTGGAAAGGACCTTAAGATCACATCTAGTTCCAACCCCACTGCGGAGCTTTGGCAGACCTGGCAATTCCTTGTGCACCTTTGCTCATCCAAGCATCCTTATTTTATTTGGAGGAGTTGAGGAGATTTCTTTTTCTGACACTACATGTTCAGTGAGTTTGTGATGTATTCACTGACCATCTGCTATGCTCCACCTGCACACGTAACACAAACACAGAGATAGCACCACTGGAACTGCTGGCCCAGCAGCAGTACACAGCAGAAGCAAACCCAGCTTCCGATAGAGCAGGTCTGGAGAACAGCATTAAGACAAACACCCTCAATCACTGCAGGGGGAAGCACATGGATTCACCCCACGAATCCGTTTTTACAAGACATGCTCCTCAAGACCTGGGCTAGATCATTTAGGGGGCTGGTACTACACAGCCAGTGATCTCTCTACCTACTTGAAAATA
Organism: Psilopsiagon aurifrons; assembly: GCA_025447955.1. NCBI lineage: Eukaryota > Metazoa > Chordata > Aves > Psittaciformes > Psittacidae > Psilopsiagon > Psilopsiagon aurifrons. The sequence continues at coordinate 48,220 of JAOEHY010000802.1, read as the reverse complement.
AAGACCCTCTCCAAGTAAATATTTAAAGTAAGTTTGTCATAGATTATAACAGAGCATAACCTCCCCTACAAAACCAGCGCCAGAGTCTAACAATTCTACGCTTATAAAATCACTCTCACGCATACCTGCTTCTTTACATATAAACTTAATACAACACACAACCTTTTAAGAACACAAACTTTGTAGCAGTGGTTTTAAATCACAGTTTATCTGGCATTTTGGCTCCATGTGTTGCTCTTCCCTGCTGAGCAGGGAAGAAGGAAGCATTACAGAAATAACCCAGAGAAGATGAGGTTCAGCTTGGTTTTGGCATGGAGAACAGGACACAAGGGGCTTCAGTCAACAAAGACTGATCACATCACACTTACTTGGAGATGGCTCAGGGCATGCATCATTAAGCTTACGCAGTAAAAATAATAAGACAGAAAAAGTAGAAGTCATGCTCCTAACAGAAGTGTCAGGTTAGTCCCACTCTACCTTCTGCTTGCTTTATGATGCACACTCAACATAAACCACTGAAAACAAGAGTCAGAGGGGCAAAATCAACGCTGTTGAAAGTGAGTTCCAATTTGTATTTGCTTATTATTGGTCCTATACTAATTGTGCCACTAACACTGCATAAACATGACACTTCCCAGCTGAAGAAAGCCGCAGGCCTTAGATTAGATATAGTCAATCGGCCAGCTGAGAGCCCCTGTTGAACATCCCAATTTAGTTGACAAAGACAAAAACAATGTAAGAGGATGTGCAAAGTGCACAGTGAAAGACTTCTAAAGGTTCAAATCAGTATTGCTTATGCTGACAATAGAAGAATTTACACCAGGCTTATTCATTTTACATAAGCCTTGAAGCAGTGTCCATCTGTAGAATCTTAGTGCCAAAAATGTCATTGAATTTAATACTTAGGTAGAACGCCAGAAGTGATAGTGTGGAGAACATCCACACCTATAGACATCCAGGTACAAGTGTAAGTGTATTGAGTCCTCAATTATTGGGAGTTATTTCCAGCCACTAATAGAGATAGGAAAAACCTGTTCCACTGGAGAAGCTGTGCCTATTTCCAGTGTGTTTTTCCCCTGATTCTCCTCTGGCCATCATGATCCTGGCACTGCAGTAGGTGGACCACTGGTTGCTCTGATCAAGTCATACCCATCATGTTCCTGACAACATGAGACTGTCTATTGCAAACAGAATAAATTCCAAGAAGAATTAATGAATTACTACTAATTGGAGAGCTAAGTGAAGAGCTACAGTAGTGCTAGGATTGCCATTACTGTATCACTTAAAAATAATCTGCCAGTAATTGATATTAATGAACAAGCCTATTGCACAAGTCATAACTGATCCTGCCTCACCTGGAAATGGGTAATGGAATTGGTATGAGAGGGAGAGGGAGCCATGTGGTGTGTGAGGCACTGAGATTCCTTGCCACAATGCAGAAAGCTGTACTTACTGGCTTCATATTAGTGGCACTAATCACCTTTACCTCTCAGCTACAGAATGTATTTATAAAGCTGAGGAAACATAACTCTCAAGCTAGTTCAGTTACTGAAGGACTGAGCTTCTACTGACAGCACCCTGCATTTACAAGTGATGTCTCTTGTCTATAGGACCATCGATTCTCTGTATGAGGAACTGGTGGAAGAAGGATTACTGATAAAAGCCAGGACCGTGAATCTCTCAGATTATGTTGGTAAAGTACATATATTATAGCTAATATGGTGTTAAATCTTACCAAACCTCCAGCCATTCAATGTTCACTGATCCCTATTTCCAGTCAAGAGGGAGTTCAAGAGTAATTACACTTCCAGGACTTTCAAACTTGAACACCCATGCATATCAAACATGATTCTGCAGGGTGCCTGTTACCTTTCACTTCTACTACTGAAACCAAGAGCCTCTAACACCTGTAAGACTTGAATGGCTTTGGCTGTCAAAAAGCCACTGCGAGGTGGAATCAGGACATCCCTTAGGCAGCACTGGCCAGGCATTGGCCTTCAGCATGAGTTTGTGCAGCAGAGAAGACTCGCCCCCCCTACCTCTACCGCCCTGGCTGCCCATCAGCTTCGAGCAGTGCTTTGAGGCATATCTGGCCCTTGATTTAAGATGTGGCTCTGCCTAGTTCTACATTTCATAGTCCTCTTGCCAGTTTCTGTTGCCTGCAGCTGCAGTCAGACACACTTGCCTATGCTTTACACAGGGGGTGAAACCAAACGACTCTGTTGAAGGCTGAATTAACAAGTATTCTGCTCATTTTATACTCATTAAAAGATCATGAAGAAAAGCGATGGAAAGTTTCCATCATTCCTTTGCTCACCCAACCAGGTTGCATTTGTCTAACAAACATTCCCTGCCAGGGATGTTTTTAAAGCACATCTTGGCCACTGGATAATCATTAACAGATGGTAACATCTAACTTGGAAATAGGCTGAGGTGGCTTTGGGCTATCTTCCCTTGACCCTGAGGTTTGAAGCTGTGGCTCTTCTGCAGTCCTCAACTGCTCAGCTCTCACAGGGCTGAAGCCTAAGGAAGGTCACTTCCAACCCAGTTCCTGGCAAAAGGACAGAGTGGAATTGTGCTGCACAGCAAGTAAAGGCACTGAAATGTGCCCCCCTCTATGGCAAACCGACATCACTGAACTAATTTTCTTGGTGACCTTATCTAAATTAGTCAGTGAGTATCCACCGTGATTTATGTTCGGTTGCAATTAAACCCTTTGATGCCTCCTAATTAAATCTGTGAAGATTAATTCCTATCCGGTTCTTTTGATTTCTCCTTAAATAAAAGATAAAACCTGAAATGAATTCTGTTCTTCAGAGAGGAGGGGGCAGTTGCACCAGGGCTTTTGTGCCTTTTTGCCCCCAAATTACAACTCCCCTTTCTCTCTTCATCATTGCTAACTTACCCCTGGCTCCAAAAAGCTCCAGTGCTGTCCCTTTTTCAGTCCAATAAAGTATATTCTTTTTCAAGATATTCACCATAATGACATGCAGTTGATGCTAAAAAATAATCACTGACTACATCATCACAACTAGCTTTCCTGCTTGTGGCCCATCCTGCTGGATCTTTGTTCTCTAACATGTCTTATATATGGACTTCGACAGGGCAAGCAGCATGATTATGGCTCTGTAACAAGAGCTGAGGCAAGATTCAATCAGTTCACGTTAGGGATTTTTGGTTTTCTTGGGTTGTTTTGTTTGAAGAAACACAGATTAAGTGCAAAGCAAAGAACCCACCAAATGAGGTGACACACTCCAATATCTAACACAGCAAGAGGCTGAGAGGCAATGCAGTCAGGGGAATGCTTGTTAAATCAGCTTTTCCCCTTCCGGAAATCCTTCTGACTGAACGTGTTTCACTGGGATCCAACCCTGCAGAATCCCGAAGCTAGAAATCCTTTGCCAGCGAATGTGATTTATGGCGCTATTAATGATGCTTCTCCACAAAGTTTCTTTCAAAGGTTACTTGAGACTGGCTGCTCTGCTGAGCACCTTCCACAGGCTGGAAGGGGAAATTCACAGCGTGTTTTACTTCAGCTTCCTTTGCCGTTCACCTTTCCAAATTGCTCAGGAACACATTCCACACCAGTATTGCTCTGTTTGAATCCCTGTCCCTTGGGTTTGCTGAGAGCACGTTAGATTGGTATTCTAAGGTAGTTTTTCATGACTTGAGTTATGCTTTCTCTAACAATACACTGTCACACTTATGAAGCCCATGCTTTCTCCCTACAGGCGAGTACAGCTATCTGGGGACCACACTTCGGCAGGCAGATATAGAACCAATGCCCTCTCTTGCAGATGTCAGACAGCTAATAGCACTGTATGGAATATTGCCATTAGGTAAGAGCACAACAAAAATTACCAGAGGGCAGAATACAATGGCTTTGCTTCCTGTCAGTAACATGCATTTTTACTAGCTTTGACAAGGCTTGATTAATCGTAATCTAAAGCATTTTGCAGTATAATTGTTTTTCAATTAAGCCTTCTGAGTGAAGACCATATCAATTTAATAGTGCATAAAGGAGCTTGCACATGCTATTGTCAGGTATTGCATTTCCAAACCACCTCCGTTTGCATGTTAACAGTTTGTGAATGGCAGCACATAAAAGGAAACCACTGGGGAAAGATAATAGCTAAAACAAGCTCCAGTGATCAAAATTAATCAAGTTAAGGGAAGGGCTAAGGTTGCAATTTGCCTTTTACAAGCTGGCTAATGTTACTCAGTACTAAACAACACAATCGTTTAAGGAATTAGCCTGGATACATTTTGTACATCAGAGAGAACACTTTTAAATGCTCTTGCAGTTTGCATTGAGACTTTGCCAATACCTAACAAGGCTTTCTTGGGTCGGGTTGCATGCTTTTAATGGAAAAATCTATCCCATATTTTAGATGGGAATGGCATACGTCAAACTCTAGTGACTGCAAGAAGTGCCTGCCTGTCTCAAGAGCCTCTACCCGTACTTCACTCGCATCCCTTGCTATTCCTGCTTGGCTTTCAGGGAGGTTTTAACTAGGCATATCCTCCCCCAGGCTGTGCCATTGTCTGCTGAGCCCCTGTACAGGGCAAACTAACAGACGTGATTTTTGGCATTCTGGCAGACAGAGCTAAGCTGACACCGAGCTTCTGCTTTGCCCTCCCCTCTGCACACCTCCCAGACAGACCTGTGCTCAGGCTGGTCTCTATGTACATGCGCTGAGGCTCTTCCCAGGCGTTTAGTGGCTCTTGCTGTCCCCACAGAGAACGCGTGCGGTAGAGAGCTCACTGCAATAGTGCACAAGTGCTTCCTCTTGGTTTCAGGTGGAGCTCTAAGGCAGCAGGAGAGCTCTATTTGCAGACCAAGTTAACAAATAGGATGCTCAGAGCACCCCTTCCTTCAGCCTAGGTGAGCTCTTCTTATCTAAAACACTCCAGGCTGCTTTTTGGATTAACTCTCAGGGGCTGGCTGCAAGTTTGACCACAGTCAGCTGAGAGGTCAGCAATTATTGCTGTCTGTACTGACTACAATGTGCTATTTCATACACCATATAACTCCTCCAAGGTTTTTATGTTTTACTGCTATCTAAACCTACTGAAATCAAGCCCCAAGACACCCCCCACCCCGAGGCAGGAAGAAAGAGCATCCATAGATTTTTCTGCCGTTTAAAATGTGAGGGGGAAGAGACCCTGGACTTGTTAAACAAACAAGAAATATTTGCTGTAACATTTTTTAAATGCCTTTGAGTAAAGAAAGCTCTTGCATGAGCCAAAAACAAAAAGGCACAGGAATGGTTTCACCTTCTGGGTGCTACGTTATGGATGACATTTCACATAATTCATGTCCAAACTAGTTAATCATATAATGGTGTATGTGTGGAAGTAAAAGTTCTTCTCTTAATAGTCACCTGATGGCAAGGAAAGCCCCAGCTTAAATGGCATTGAGAAAATTATAAGCAGCTGAATGAGAAATAATAGTAGCCTCTATATTTAATCTTTAAGCATAGAGGAGTCTGCTGCTCCCCTCATAATAAATTAATGTATAATAGGAATAGATTGGTATGGAACCACCAAATATTAATAAAGCCTGGGTGGCTGACAACTTCACCCTGCACAGCCCTGAAATAATGGCATTCATCTTTGCACTTGGTTCACTGTCATTTATTTGGGATGTTAAAGCATTAAGACACAAAAGGCAGCCTGACTGGATTTGGCTTTAGCTGTCTCCTTAACCCAGAGAACTTTTCCGGGCTAAGCCAGAGGCTCCTCCTGCAGCCCAGCACCTTTGGGGCCAGTTTCCCCACTAGTCCCACGGTCTGATAGACACCAGACCCAAAGACCTTCAGAAGTGGCAGATGCTCACACACATTCAAATCTGGTTTTGAAACAACCACCACCACCACTCACACAGAATGGTTGTAGGCTTCGAGGCAGTGATGTTACAGGACTACTGCTGTGTACAGACACAGCATTTGACATTTCCTACACTACCTCCATCTCTAGAGGTTTACCTGTACCTAATTAATACAAGAACAGAGCTGCAGAGAAGATAAGTTCTGTCACCGTCAGCCACCTACATCTTTCTGTGGTCCTGTTCCCACAACACAGGCATTTCTTCCAGGCTTTCCCAGGTGATGGATGTATTTCTTACAGCTCAGAATGAATTTACCTGGAGCTTCCATAGGTAGAGATTTAGAAATGCTGAGCAGTCATTGCTGCTGGCAGAGCAAGTAAAGCAAAGCAACCCTGCCATGTGTGTTTGTTCACCTGAATAAAAGGAAGGGAACACAAAAGGATCCTCCTCCTCACAGATAATACTGTACCTGCTCTGCAATCCAAACCGAGGAATGCTATTAGCTCCTCTGCAGATGAGCTAACGCCACTAAGCAAGCAGGCTTAGGGGTCTTATTAGGCTGAGAGAGCTGGGCTGTTTCAGCCTGGAGATGAGGAGGTTCCCTAAGGAGAGACCTTAGAACAGCTCCCAGTGGACGGGGCTCAGAGCAATCTGCTGTAGTGGAAGGTGTTCCTGCCTGTGGCAGGGGTTGGAACTGGAGGAGCTTTAAGGTCCCTTCCAACATAAATCAGTCTGGGATGCTATGATCAGCAGTAAAGGGGTTTGGAGTATAGCTAGGCACAGCGACATGCAGTCAGCATCTCCAATGCTCACTGAACAGCAGTAGTATTTAAGAGGAAAAATTACCCTGAAAAGGCAGCAATTAAAGGAGATAAAACACATGGAAACGTCTGGTTTCAGAATCACTGACAAACACAGCTCCAACAGAGTCCCATTAGTTTGTTTGCTTTCAAGATGGGGAATCTGGAAATTGTCAAACAGCAGGAGGAGGGAATTCTCTTTGTCCTATGTGCAGCTTCAGTCTATGGCCTTGTCCTGTTGCAAAAAGTGAGGACCTGCTCTCAAAACAGATGCAAAGCTTAAAGCCACAGGTACATCTCTAACCCTGCCTCTGCCTGACAGCTCAGGGAGACAACTGCTGTGTAACAAAGCGAATTCCTATGAGGAGCACCAGCAGCCTGGTACACATAGCAACCAGCAGCAGCTCCTTTTCAGTGCTCTTATCCTGTGCCCATGCTCAAGCATTCATCAGTGAGTTACTGCTCTTTGAGATCACGCAGATTCAGAGCTGGAGTTTGCCCACCAGAAAGTGTAAATAAAGGTGGTTGAGTTGTGCTACAGAGATGTTAGCTCAAATGTGGTAGGTCCTACAGAACTGAGCTCAAAGAGCACTTGTGCCATATTAAGGAAATAATTCACATTATAAATTATTGACAGTGAAGTGGATGAATCACTCCATTACCTTTATAACAGACTTAAATTAAAGCACTAATAATGCCATATGACTTTGTACAGGTTCCCAAACAGTTCATGAGAAGGCTCCTTTGGTGAAAGCCTTGTTACTAGCTGGACCTGCTGGTGTTGGAAAGAAGATGTTGGTCCATGCCATCTGCACAGAAACAGGAGCCAACCTCTTCAATTTATCTGCTTCCAGCATTACTGGGAAGTATCCAGGCAGGAGCGGCCTGCAAATGATGCTTCACATGGTCCTCAAGGTACTGTGTTTCATGTACTTCTCTACAGAGTTAGTTCAGTTCAGCACATCTTCTGTGGAACAAATTGGGCATTGAATCATAGTTCCTCCACACTGAGGAACGTGCACAGCAGTCATACAAGGATAAAGCTGCCCCAGGTCCAAAGGACTGCTAACCCAAATGGAAACTCCCTCCCTGCTTTCAAAGCCACGTGCTGACAGCCAATGCGTGCTTTGCTTAATGCCTCTTGAGAAATCACTTGTAGGAGCTGTATTTTTCATGTTAACATTTGTGCAAGCTTTGCGTTACCTTGAACATGAAAAGCATCACAGATAAAGGAAATTCTCCTCTCTGTTTATGTGCACACCAGTCAGGAATGCTTGCCATGCAGCCTTTAATCAGATACTACACTGGGGTGGTCAGATATTTCCTCTCTGGGACTCTTGCTGTAAACCAGCTTTCTCCTATACTGCTCTCTGTTTACCTATCAGCAAGTGTTTCAAAAGAGAGAATCCTAGTTCAGGATTACATTAACAGAAATGTATGAGAAGCCTGGAAATAAAAGAAGGCATATGAACTGTGAAGAACATAGCCCAAACCCTCCTCAGCAAAATAAAGACACTCTCCTGGCAGGATTCCTTCCACATTCTCAGTGCTCAGTGTGTCTGCTAAGGAAGGAAGCTGGTAAACATTTCCAGACAGAATCCTCTTGGAAAGATAAAACACAATACATACACTAGAAAAAGCCAAGTGAAATAGTTTTGCAGTGCCACTAACAGACTGAATTCAAATGGGCTTTCCCTGGGATGCGTTATCAGATGTACCATGTTAAATCCAGCACTGCAGCAGGTTTGTGACAGATGCCTCCAATCCCCAGAAAGCCAGAAGAGACAAGTTTCACACTGGGAAGCAAAGCAATCCCCAAGGATTGCTGGTCAGAGCAGTGCAATGGAAAAGCGATTGGTGCTATGATCGTGCACCTTTGCTGCTGTAGGACTAACACTAGGTCTTGAGCTCCCTGACACAAGCTAGTGCCATTAGGCTGAGATAATGCTCCATCTTCTCCCTCCACTCTCCACATTTCACCCTTCTCCACTTAGTTTCTATGCCTTCATCAATAGCAAAGCACGTCTGGCTGCAGGCACAGCGCACACACCATCCTTCCCATCATCTAGTCCTTGCTGTGGCACAAGGCCTTTAAGCACAGGAGAAAAGAGGGCAGCGTTTTTACTCCTATAGGAATGTTCCAGCTGAAGTTAAGGGGGGTTTATACATGCACATATATATGTAAAAAATATGTACAATAACTAGAGCATACACAAAATGTGCATGTACATCTGTACATATTAGATATGTAAGTCTAGATATAAACATGCATGGATGCACATAAGCCCAGATACAGGTATACAAAACCCCTTAAATTTTCCACATTACCTAAGAATAAATCAAAATATTACCCCCAAAATTATGAGTCCAAGCTAACTTGTCTACTGTAGCTCTCACAAAACCAGCAATGAGTTACCGGGATGCAAGTTGAAGGCAGTCATGTGGAATAAGGGCTATCTAAGCATTTGCTGATGAAAAGGTGTTTCAAATGCATCAGCAGTGCTGTTTCAAACTCTGCTCCTTTAACCACAGAGCAAACAGCACAGCACAGTATTTCTTTCCAAGGGATACATCACTTGCACGCTCCTTTCTGTGCAAACTCATTCTGACACAGCACCAGCCTGTCTTAGCATCATTCACATCAACTGTGTTCAATTTCCTTTCCTAATTCCTTTGGTTGCTTCACCTCTCCGTGCCACCTTTTGTCCCCAGCACTGAGCCATTGATTTGTGCTGCTGATTTTGATTCAGATTCTATGGGTTCTCAGAGCCAGGCTGGAAGCAGTCCTTCAGCCGCACAGGCTCTCACCTCTGCAGCTACAACCCCTCTTTATTTGCTCTCAGCAGTGCCAAATGTGTCTCATTTTTCCTGGCTCTGGAGACTCTCAAGTCCCTGCCACAGTCATCCACAGCCTTTGCCCTACCAACCATTGCTGCTTCTTTGCAACATCCAGCGCTCCCATCCAGCATCCTAGTCCTGCACCTGGGATGGAGTAACCCTGCACAACAGCACGAGGGGTCTGGGCTGTAGCCCACCTATTAGACAGCAGCTTTGGAGGAAAGCACTGGGGCTTCTTAGGGTCAGCAAGTTGAAAGCAGGTCAACAGTGTGCCAATGCAGCAAGAAGTCAGCCAAATGCTGGCTTCTAGGAGCAGGAGTAGAGCCAACCTCTTACAGCAATTACTGATTTCATCCTAATTGGCACTTATGACACCACAGCCACTGTGTCCAGTGTTCGGCTGCCCTATAACAAGGCAGGTACTGGCATTATTGTAAGGCTACAGCGTACGGTGGCACACAGGGCAGACATGCCATGAAAGCCAATGGTATCTTGCCACTGCCACGTATTAATGCTCTCAGTCTTCTGTCTGACACACCATAGTACACCTTGCATGCAGATGATCACTGAAAGATTCACCATGAATCCATAGTCAGATGGTCATGGTTTCTGCAAACAGCAACTGTGACTGTTGTCAAGCAAGCGTTCAACTCCAGCTTTCCACAAGTGCCTTTATATAGAGTTAGTCAAGCAGAATACACACCTTCTACTTACAGTTGCAAGTGAATGACAATGAAACACGACAGTTCTTTTTCTGCTATCTTATGATCCATGCAACCATTGCTAAACACCAAGATTTGATATATAATTACATTTAGTATCTAAGAATTAATGGTGCTGTGATAAAGGCGAAGTAACCTTGCACTTCAATTACCTATCACATCTGCAAACAGAGTTGCTGTAATGAAAGGAAACTCTGGAGAGCATAAAATGACCATTAGGAAACTTTCCGGCCATGACTGAGCAGTGACTGCTGGCAGTTGTTTCGTGGGAGACGCCCTAAACAAGCGAATAGCAATGGAAAGAAATGGAACTTTAATTTGTTTCAGATGCAAGAGCCAAATTCTTTCTTTTTCCCCTCCCTTATTTTGGGGAGGAGACTTGCAAGAGACATACCAGCCCTGATCCAAAAGGAGAGGCTTGCGTGTTACTCAAAGCAGGCGTTTTAAATGTCATAAAGAGGAAATGACTTCTCATCCTAGGACAGGAAAACACCACCATTTCAATCTCCTATTCAAAGGAAATGTAAGGAAGATTCGTATCAAATAGGAATGCTATTGGAGAAAGCTGTGAACACCAAGCCTGAACACTTGTGTTCTCCATAAAGGCACAGCAAAGCCTGCCAGGTCAGATCGGCCTCAGAGTAAAGAGAGGATCTGTCTCTAATGTCGAAGCACTTCCCAGCAGTCCCCAAAACAAAACTCATCCTTCAAGTGTGAGCCAGAACATGCTGGAATATTTCAATTAAGCCACATTTTCCATGGCCTGAGCCAGCCTGAACTCTCTGCCAGCTTGTACCAGCCAATGGCTTGGCTTGCCAGTGTTCCCATCAAGGCACAAACCGCCGCTGTAGTGCAACAGCTTATATAAAGCATGCTAATAAAAGGATAATGAAGGATAATAAAGGACAGTGAAAGATGCATTGACACAAAACTAAAGCCAGAAAGGACTGAGGAAAGGAGGTCAGATGCATGACCCCACGACACAGAAGTGTGAAAATGCAGGTAGTTTGCAAGGCTGACCTCCGAGGCAATAAAAATGACACAAGCACTGGCCTTCCATTAGCAACCATAAGGCAGCCATCAGATTAATCACTACCAGAGTGAGACAACCCCTCTCACGTCCTTTATCAGAGCAGCAGCAGCACACGGAAAGCACATTGTACATAAAACCACACACGGGAACATGCTGTTAGTGCAACACTGACCAGGCTAAAAGGTTGCGAAAGAGGTGGCCAGGAGGATATACCAGCGGAGAAGTCATCTCTGTATCGACATCTCAGTTTATGCTGTTTCTACTGAACAAGGGGGCTTACAGAGCAGCAAGCTGCAGAAATAATCACCATCACTATTAGAAGGCTTAGGCTATTTGATTATGCTATTTAGCAAGACTATAAAAGTGTTATACAAACAAAGGAATACAATGGAGTTTATTTAACATTAATTTACATAATCCCAGCATTCAGAGGCAATATAATTTCAAAGTCTGTCACTAATCTTTTCCTACTGAATCAGGTTCCTTTACCCATAACCACTGCGGTGCTGTCCCTTCAGACAGGTAATTTTTCTGGCAGGCTGAAGAAGTAGGTACAGCTTACCTCAGCACATTGACTGAAGTCTCTGTGTATTTAGCATTAACATGCCACACAAGACTCTTCCATTACAGTTGAAATCAGGGAACAGTCCTGTCCAGCTTTCTTCCAGACATCCCAAAGCAATTCTTTCCTCTCAGTGCAGTTCAGCCTGCTAGATGCCTAAACCCTTGAAGTGTTAACTAACACCAGTGCTCAAATACAGTGTTATTTTTGCAATAAAGCAGCTTTACGCTATCAGTTTGCTCTGCATTTGCTCTAGTGTCAAACAATGAAATGCATCCTGCTGGAAGGCAGTATTTATAGCTGATTTCTGCCTAACAAACCAGGATACAGTGGCACCATCACTGGAGCATTTGCCTGGTAAGGCTCCCACAGATAAGCCTATTCAGACCTTTCTGCATCTTGCTGCTTAAGCTGCTTTGATGCAATTCAGGGAGTGTAAACCATAGGGTACTGGGCGCCGCTGGCTCAGTGCGGTATTAGAAGGGTTAAGGAGCCATCTGCTGGCAGCTACGGCAAATTGTTCGTACCATTTCAATTACAAATTAATTATGCAGAGTGCATTTAATTACCCATGGATTCAAACTGTCCGTGGATAATTTAAATGAAGCATTTTCACGGGGGATAGAGAGGCTGCTACAGCTCTGCCAGCAATTTAAATGAGAAGCCGATGGATGCTGGGTGCCTGATCTGTCTTCAGAGAAAAAAGAGCCAAGCCTATACACAGTGTGTATCAACACCAGAACAACATACACAGGCCGCTCTATACGTTTAGAGCGTCACCTCAAAACAGAAAGCACGCAAAAGTCTCTCAGAGAAAGTGCCAGAGCCGAGGTTATTCATTATATATCCACCTCTTCGATGGGGAAATGAAAGGGACAAAATCCACCAGATGACACATGTGACAACAGTGAACATTCTTCCTTAAGAGCTCAAACGTTAACTGTAGTCTGGCTTAAAACTTAAGGTTCTATTTTAGAGGGCTGGTAACCACAGAAGTGACCTCCCAGCCAAATGGGAGAGATCTGCACCTCCTTGCCTGCGGTGGCCCCACTGAAAGGGCAACACGGGTTCCCTTTGAAGTACACAAGCAGAGTTCAACCACTGCCAACAGCTTTTATAGCCTCTGTTAGCTCCCCCACCCTTTTTCTCCTGTCACATCCCACTGCAGCATCAGGCATACAGGTATGGAAAGTACATTGCAGAATTGCTATGTGGCTCCCCAGTCACCATACCATTACGCATTATCCACACTATCAGAAGGGGACTGTTGTCCCTGAGAAGCAACAACATGAGCACATGAATTAGAAGACAAGTAACCCTCATCAGAATAAAGTGGGGAGAAAGCACAAGAATAGCAGATCCTACAGTGACAGGGCTTATTGGGGTGGTGATGCACACACACAGAGGCTATGAACCTGAGCAGACAGCATGCCCTCAGCTCAAGTTTCACAGGGGGAAAAGGAAGACTTCAAGGGAAACAGCCACCCACTGCCTCATCTTCCTCCTGATACCCTCTCCAGGCATGCACAGAGGACTGAAAAGTGATTGTTAGGTTTCAGAAGGTGAAAGTCAAACTTCAGAAGGCCCCAGCTGATCATCCGTTCATTAGCAGTACTGAGCTTGGTGAGGGTCTCCAAGTCAGGGCTTCCACTCATCAAAGCAGATTCCATAGGGGGTGCATAGAATGCAGAAGTAGCTCTTTAAGAAGCCATAGATTTCTTTTGGCAACTTAAACCACACCTCTGTTTTTCCTTTCCAAGTCTTAATGTTACAGAGAACATTGGTTCTCCCATCTCAGCTGCATGATCACGCTACCACCTTACACTTCATTCACCTCTTGCCTCCAGGCCTATTTACAGGCACCCAGGAACTAACTGAACTGACCTGTGAGTGTGAGTAAGTGGGACTGACTGTGTCTTCTACAGGTGTCTGAGCTGTTGACAAGCAGAATACTCAGCAGAAACTCCCTGAGTAAGGCTGCTGTACAGCTCAGTTTGTGAAAGCCACAGGCTTGCCTTGTCAGGTGTACTTTGCAGAGTGTGTGCAGGCTTAGGAATATGCCAGACGTACCTCTGAAAATAGACAAATAGGAGATAAATAAAATAAAGCATTTGCTCTTAAAATTGCAGCTATTATTGCTGTACAAATTTACCCGTCATGTCATTCCAGCTCATATACTCAATACACTGCTGGACTGAAAAGTCACCCCTTAAGTTGTACATGCAGATAAACATCCACATAACTGCCTAGGTCCACATATCAGTTCCTGCAGGAATTTCCATTATCTTTCATGATACAAAGTTTTTCTTTTCTAAGTCCTCATTATTAAAGCGATACACTCAAGTCCCTGCCTTCCAAAGGAAAAAGCTCAGCTTTCCCCAGTGAAACTGTTCTGAACTTGGAGGTACCACTTGACATATTCTAGGACTGATGAGTTACCATAAATAAAGTGTCACATGCCAAAGACAGCGTTGCTTCCGCTTCACCCCATCAGCAGCACAGCAAACAAGTTTAACATCCCTCATCTACTATTCTTTTCCTCACTTCAATCCATTTCTACACTACAGACAAACACCTGAGCTTGGTGCTTTGGAAATGCATCTATAATAATGAAACGTGCTGCTTGGAAGAAAGATGTTCCTGACTTAATTCTTCCTGCACTGTCAATCAAACACTGCACTTCTGATGTGTACAACCTATTGATTTTGTAAGCTTCCTTCCTAGAAGCAGCAGCTTCAACTTGGGGAAGGAAAAAGCAGGACAGAAAACCGCTGTGCCTCTCGATGCCCACTGACTCCTTGAGCCGTCACTTTTGTTGCTGAACGAACTAACATGGCTCCGAAAGCCACTGGAAAGTGATGAAAATTTGGCAGCAGAATGTCTAAATCCACTGGCGTTTCTATAGCAATAGGGAGAGTGATGGGAAAAAGCCTGTAGCATTGCTGCCATCCTGCTGTGAACCAGAGGTATAGTGCCTCTGAATTTGGAGCCAGAAAACCCATTTGTGTAGACATACACACACACTCTGCCTTCAAATTTAGCAGCTTCTGCTTAAATTCATGGGCTAGCTGCAAATTAAATTCTACTTTATAAGCCAGAAGATTGCACATCGGTCTATTTTGCTTAAAGCTGAGTACCATCACTTCCCATGTGACAGCCATGTCTTGCCCACCTCCCCATCTCTATTGCCCTTGGAAAACCAGGGAGGGATCATACAGGCAAAGGCCAGCAGTCTAAAGCCGGTGGTGGTCCATTGTTTGCCATTGAACTTCCAGTCTAGGCTTCCTTTTGCAGAACTGCAGCTGAATTTGGGTTGAGAAATGACAGATAAGCATAGCAGTCAAAACGATCCCATGTGGATTGGGTTCTAAATGATAGATTCCCAACTAGAAACACTTTGGTTTGCCAAGGCCGCTAAGAAGAGCCAGTGCTACCCATGAGTGCTGAACATTTCAGGGAGAAAAAATAACCCAGGCTCATTTTAACAGCAGAAACATGGATTCAAAAGCATAATTATATATAAAATTGTAGCCATTTTAATCCATGTCTTGCTTGCTCTCCCCATTCTCTCTTAGGTGGCCAAGCAATTGCAGCCTTCAGTTGTGTGGATTGGAGACACAGAAAAGATATTCTCTAAAGCAGCATTGAAGGCTGATAGAGAGGTGAGGTGCTCCCTTTTTATTTCACTCCAGATAACTTCTGTTGCATTACAACAGACACAAAGGAGCAAGTATATTTCTCAGCTTAGCACATACCGGTACGACCAGACTCGTCAAAGCTTGCTTGATAATAGCTTGCTCGCTAACAGTTTTTGCTTTTAAGAGAGTCTTGTGACTTCTTCAGAGCCCCCAAGAGGTCACATTTCTCTCCTACACCTGTACTTGCTTTATATAAAAATAGTCTGGTTTTCAGTGCACTGAAGAGAATAATGTCAGCTTTCAAAACACAAGGCAAGAAACTGAAAGTTAAGCTGCGCTTAAATTGTTCAGTTCCATTAACGTGAGCAATCCGATGGAGCCAAAGTGAACAATAAAGTAACAAGAGTAAATTTCTACAGTGGAAACAAAGAGCCTGTGTTAAACAGTTAAGTTACAGATTATTTTCTTGGGGCTTCCACTGCTTCCATTCCTTCCTCTCTTGTGTAGCTTCCCCAGTAGAAAGAACATTCAAACACTGCGCAATAGGCACAGCAACTCAACCCCTGGAGCAGAGAGCAACTCGCCCAAAACCCTCATTACATTCATGTTGCTTGCAAAAGAGTTTACTTTTAAAGCTCCTTGTGAAAAAAAAAAATGAACGTCGTTTCTGTAAGGTGAGCCCTGTACATGTAGACTGTGAGACAGACCCAAGCCCGTGTTTCAAAACAGTGGAAGCATCCTCTGGGATGAGGCTGTTATCCCTGTGAGCTGATGAATGTGCAGTGATTGATGCCCTCTAGTGGTCGCCACGCCGAAAGGGAACCTCTCTTGGGCTCAAACCTTCACAGTAGGTGCAGATGGAGATTAAAATTAAGACTAAGGGCCAAAGATTGCCTGGGGTGCTCATGATCTTCGCTTTGATAGCCACTGGTGTGGAAAAGCTTCTCGTCCTCCCCACCTCTGTACCTGCTATCGCATCCAGAGACCTGCAGGTATCTGACTAAAGGTCTCTTGCGTTGGTGAGAGGGGACAGCTCCAGGTTTTAAATCACTCGTGAACACTCACTTGTAGAAGACGTTATCTACCCTCAGTCATTTCAGTGAGATGGAATTCCCCAACCACCCCTACCTCCAAACATAAAATAATGTGATAATTCTCACTTCTCTAGAAACTTTGCATCCTGGAAAATACTTGGGCTTCCTTCTGATACACAAGAAGAGGAGGAAAGCTTGCAGCCTATGAGTAGCAACAGATGTATACATCACAGAGAGCAATTAGCCAGCATAAAAGTAAATCCAAATTTCTGCCATTGCCATAGCCAGATCTCCCTGGCAGAGCAAAGGCGGCAAGGTTGGCTAAAACTCCCAAGGTAGCTATGTAATAGCAGGTTTTATCCTCAGAGAAGCCAAGTTGATTACCAGAAGCTTCCCAACAAGGTAATGGCAAAGTTTGGATAAGATTTTGTGATTTGAAGTCACAGCAAACACAGCGTTTGGGTGTGGACAGAGCAGTCCTTGCCGTTCTCTTTCTGAGCAAGAGAACAGCAAAGACTTCTTCTCACCAGGGTAGACCCACTGTGCTAACGAGGCACGTTCCCTGGGGGCAAAGCAGGCATCCTGCTCTCTTGGGAGCGTTGGGTGCACGGGCACAAGGATGATGACAGCTGGCACTGAGTGATGGCCATAGGAATAGTTCATCCAAGAGCAAAACCAGGAGTGAGATGAACTAGCCTGCAAGCAGTATGCCCATGCTCCAAAGTGGAGCCTAAGCCCTAGTGCTAAGACATGCTCAACTCATTATCATGATTAAGCAATTGACAAAGTCAGAAAGATGCAGAGTATGACCCTGAGAATAAAAATGAGAAAACCAACACATTGTAATTAAGTTTACCTAGAAAACAGCTATGTGACTTGGGATTTTTTACTGATTTCCCCATTTACTCTCTGCTGTAGCTTTCACTCTGAAGAAGAGCTTTGTTTTCTTTCTGTCTGCTATGGCAGACAACAGAAAGACGGTAAATTTGCTGTAGATTCAAAGGTGTTTATTATTGCCCTTCAGCTGAGAAGGTTTACAGGACATAGTTTCTTCCTTATTGACATTAAGGAAGGCTGATCTGAAGTGGAAACTCAAGTTTTTCAGGGAGCTCCTACTATGTAGTAAAGCCTGCAAGTGAGTGAGCATTGGTGTCTTGGATGTCAAAATCTCAGTCATTTCTGACAAGAGGCTTCCAAGTCAGTGGGTATTTTTGATATACTATCCTAACCCAGTTATTCACTTACAGCTTTATTGACAGTAGAGTGACACCACAGCAATTGGATTAAGCTTCTCCAATCAATATTCACTTGGACATTGTCAAATATAAGTATCCAATAACAGGTTTTGCCCAATACTTATCTGTTCTGTAAATAGTAGTTAAGTGTTTCTTAGAAAGTCAACTAGTAAATTATTGCATAATTCACTGAGTAAATTATTGCATTCATTCACTCAGGAATTAAACCTGAGTTCAAAGAGCTTGTGTTCTCAGGTTAGAGCCTCAGCAAGCTAGAAATCACAGCAAGAATTAAGGAGTGTATTTTTCACATGTAAACCATAAGTAGGAGTTGTTAGACCATAAGCTGCAAGAGCACAGAGTATTCCAGACTAGGCTACGTACCCTGGCATTATTTCTATCTGTGAAGATTTATCAGGTGCACAGCTCCAAGCAATATTTCTCCTTGAGCTGGAAATCAGAATTTCCTTAATTGATTTGCTTTCTTCCTGCTATTCAATAACAGGATCAGCAAATTCAGTAGCGAAAGGCACTAGCACAAACCCACAGATGCAAAAGCACAAACAGAGTGTTCACCTGACTTCCATAACAACCCTTTCATCCTTGTGTTTGCATGTGCGTGCTGAAGATGGGGCCAGAAAGACTGGAAAAGATGCTCCCGAAATTCCTGAAGACTCTGAGAGCACCGGACAGAGTGCTGCTCGTGGGAACCACCAACCGCCCCTTTGACGCCAACCTTAAACCTTTCTGCAAAGTCTACCAAAAAATCATTGTGATTCCTAGACCTGACTATGCTTCCAGATTTGGCAAGTATTCCAAGTCATCCAGACTGGTAGTGGTGGTTTAAATCTGTGCTTATTGCCTGGTTAGCCTCAGAACTGACTTTCAATTCAAAGCCTGGATACCATCTTGCTTCCTGGACATTTAGGTTAATACTGATATGGGCTATCCCAAACATCAAATAAGCCAGGTGGAATTTAGAAGAGTTTAAAACACTGCTCAGTGATTGACATTTTGTCATGAGTTCAGAGTGCACCAAGTTCAGCCCAAGCTGGTTGTCACCTATATGAAGGAATTTCAGTGCACATTTTCTATTTCAAGCTTTTACATAGGGATTCTGTATTTCTCTTATTCCTCTCCAGTTTCCATACCCCAAACAACACACTTTAGGGCCCCTCCATAAACAAAACCATCTCTGGAGGCCTTAGTTTTGTCACTATCAAATTCCACTTTTCTACTTACAGATTGTGAGACTCATTGTCTAGGCATCTGAGCTTTGGTATGTCTACTCTATCAAATGCTTACAGTGATAGACAGGCCCTCCCGAAGCCTGACAAATTCACTGAGTGCCCCATATGCTGAGATACAGAGTTTGTAAGGAAAACAGTGTCTTTTCATAGACCACTTTACATGGCTAGAAAAAGACAAACTTCCAGGAATGCAAGTTTGGTTTCAGATTTGAATCACCCTGAAGTTTGCAGTAGGTCAGCACTGACTAGGGAGAAATGCTCTATATTAAGCTTAATAATGTGAATCAATTACTACAAGAAAAAAGGCAGCTTCTCTGCATCCTTCAGATGTGGCTGGTAGAGGGGCTTTGAGCTGAAAGAGGGTAATTTAGATTAGGTTTAGGCAGAAGTTGTTCCCTGTGAGGGTGCTGAGGCGCTGGCACAGGGTGCCCAGAGAAGCTGTGGCTGCCCCATCC
>JAOEHY010000802.1:0-20278 GCA_025447955.1 Psilopsiagon aurifrons | reverse complement strand
CCACCCCCCCCCCCCCCCCGCTAGAACAAGGTTGTTTCATCCAAAATTTGGTGGCGAGTGATTTTACCTGGATGGTGAGTACAAAAACCCAGACACATTCCTACAGTGAAGTCACTGCACAGAAAATGATCCATGTCATCGAGCACAGCAGAGGGAATCAGCCATGGTTAAAGCGAGTTTTCTCCCCAAGGGAAGAACAGGCTGCCATGCCATCACAGCCCAGATTATAGAGCACCCCAGCTCAGGCTTTCTGTGCTCCTCTTTGGCTACTGTCTGGTACAGGGCTTCCCTGGATTGCAGCCTTCCAACCTTGAAGGCAGCATCTCCAGCCCTGCCAAAGGGAGTGCTTGGTAGACATCATCTTTGTAACACCTAAGCATATTTCTGATGGACACAAGTCTTTCCCGAAGCCAGCCCAACAGTGATCCAGCTCCTGGACCCTCATCATGGGTCATCACAAGTATGAGCTGCCAGCCCCTGGATTTAATTGGCTTGTAACAGAGCAGCTACAAACCAGCTTTACTGTATTTGGTGTTTCTTTGCTTGCAGCAGGCACCTGGCTTCATAAATTTGGCAGCACATCCCCATTAGGAAAGGTCCTCTTCAGCTTCACCCTGGGATAAAAGAGCCAGGCTCCCCAGGGAGGCGCAGGGCTTGTGTTAAAAACCTCATCTCTGCTCTCATCTGCAAGGAAACTAATTTGGATAATTCTGTCCTCAATCTTGCCGACAGTGGAATCCTCCTCTCCACAACAGGTTTGACAGCAGAACACAACGTGATGAAAAGACCACATTTAGGCTGGACGTAAGCAAGCCCATTAACTCATATTTCAACAGGTTCAATGCAATCTCAGTAGCAAAGTAACACACGGACTGGCAACATCCATCTCCAAGGCACGACTCCGACCCCGTGCAGGAAGGACGCAGGAGCCTCTCACCACCCCAGCCATGCAGGGCAGGAGCCTGCAGTTTTATTCCAATATCCACCAGTCTATGGAAAAGGCACCGGGGCAATTCATCCTTCAGGGGTAGCTTGCAGTATCGGCTGCGCTCAGTGTAAGCTTGCTTTTCCCCATGGGGATCTGGAAGCCTCAGCTGGGGTATCTACAGATAGCTCTGCGGGTAGGAAGAGGCAACAGAGTGGACTAACTCTGCCCTGTGTACCTGCTCTCCTTCAGAACCTTATTGGGGGATAGGACGAGGAGCAGTTTTAATGCTATTTATTATTACAGAAAGTGAAGTGTCGCATCAACCAGAGCCAACACAGTGATTTCAGTAACGGCGGCTGAGCTATTCAGTTCAGCATCCCTGGCTGCATCTCCAACACCCATCCCACTGTGAGGCTAAATAGTGTTCTTTGTTAAGCCCAGCCACAGAGCTGTGCTCTGCTTTCCAGCCACAGCAATCCCAAAATCTGAGGAGGGAGGAAAATCCCCCTGGCTATACGGAATCACAGAACAATCCAGGCTGGATCCCAGCCCATACTCATCAGGAAGAGGTGAGGTTTGGGGGGCAGCAGAGAGGGGTGCCAGGCTGCTCCACTTCCAGCAGCACCAGCAAAGTTGAGAAAGAACCTGTCACACTCATTTATATATGTAAGTGATCCAGAGAATTATAAGCTAAATTATTTAAATGTCCCATTACTATTAAATTACTGGGCATTCATTGTAAGAACAGTCATAATACAGGAACTAATTTGGTATTAATGTGAATGTCAGCGTTTCATTGCAGTTATTTTGTACTTCATCATAAGATAATTTACCAATAAATTAATTGCCTTAATTGCTTCCTCCAAACCCAGGAGAACCACATATGACATGACTTCTAAAAAGTGTTTGTGCTCATCCCCATCCTCCTGCTTTAACCACACTGAGCAGGAGCCCCCCTTTGAAACACTCAGGAACAGCTGAGAAAGAGGGAGCAAAGTGTGACTTCACCCTCCCAGAGGCAATCAAGTCTTGGCATAACCCTGACCTGTGGATTTTAATGTGTTTTAAATATAGCCTGTGAATCCATGCTTGGAACAGGAGCCCAGGTTTCAGTGTCAGCTTTGCAGGGTCCTGGTTGGTGGGCAAACAGCACAGCCCCAGCACTCAGCCCCCATCCAAGGCAAGGGGGAGCACGTGGAAGCCATTCTTGCCCACGTCCCCATTGTGCCAACTCCCCAGATCCCCTTTGCCTCCCAAAATACCAATGACCTTCAACCCCCTTCAGCTGAGCATCAGCCAAACAAGCCAGAGCAGGGGCTAGAGCTGCAGCTGATGGACCTGCTCCTGCTGGAAGTAAGTTGCTGCCAATTTGCCACAAGGCAGAAAAGTGCCATAAATCAGGATTTCAGGTGTGCAGAGGACACGCTGCCGCAGAGCAGCTCATTGAAACCCTATCAGCAAGCCCAAGAAACACAGTTTTATATAGTGCTTGGAGTAGGCTTGAGTAAGTAACCAATACCATGTCAAGCTACAAGTCATCCCCAGCCACTCAGGGAAGAGCCCAACAGTCTCTATCCCTGTTAGCATCTGCCCAAAGGCAGGCCCAGTCCCACGCAGCCAGGCAGGAGGCTGCATCCTTGAACAAGGAAGAGTGGAAACGAGCCCTTGCCAGGGAAACAGCAGCAGCCACCATGAAGTCAGGCTTCCACAATGTACCTCGGGTGTTATTAGGTCCCTGGCTTGTGTCAAGCGCTCGGGTTATGCCCTTGTGGCCAAAGCCCTTTAATCACACGCTGTAACTCCAGTTAAACACAGTGCCAGCTCTCCCCTCTGATCGCTTCCAATTCTACAAGAGCTAATTTGCCTCACTGGCCTGCACTGATTTAAGAGATAGGGTTATCAGGAGTGCTGCTGCACGGGGACTTTCACCAACCAGCGCTGAAGCTGTCTAGCAACCACAGCAAGTTCCACAGAGCTCCCAACCCTCCTTTCCCCAGGAGCTTAGGACAAGTTTACCACTGCTTTCCTCTCCAGGAGATGGAGGAAAGCCCCCTCCAGAGCGCAGCGGGTGGGAACAGCCCTTTGCTCCAGCTTCTTGATTTACATGGGTTTTAATACATTAACCGGGCTCTTTGGGAACAGACTGCACCAGACCCAGCACTTCGGCATGTGCTCACTATCATGGGGGGAACACCCCAACTACAAACGCTGCTAAATCCTTATTGATGACGATTCCCCCTGGTCCTGAGCAGTCTGCATCATGCCAGGCTGGCCAATGGGTCCAGCTCCAGCTGGGCGCAGCCCAAAAGAATCCATCTCCCTGGCCAGAGACAATTCCCTACCGCCCAGCGCCTGCTGCAGCTTATTGTTGCCATCAGAACTGAAAAACAAGCTGCCATTTCTCAGCAAACCCCCCAAATCCAGCAGCACAAAGTGAAGCTGACTGTTCCATTAACTCCCACCCTGCATCAGCAATTCTCTAAAGTGTGGAAACATTATAATTGACTTTTCTGCTAGTAGCAAAATGTCATTTTTCCTTAATACTTCCTAAGTCAGTAATGCATTTCAAAAGCCTCCGATGCCACTACTACAACAGGACTTACAAATTAGCACATTTTTAGCTTTTCATTAAACACAATACCAAAAAAAGAAAGTCTCATCATATTAAGGGTTTCTCTCCTCATTATCCAAAGTACTGCGACTTTGGAACTTGGAGCAGCAAATTATAATGCACTCAGCCTGGCTCCATTGTAAATGAGGGCTTCAAAAAAGGTGTCATGTAGTTGGGCCCTCTTTAAGCACTGAAAATATTGGAGTCTATTCGAAAATGCCTTATGTAGTCTCTCACTAGCCTTGCAAATCATCACAGCACCGGGTAGAGCTGCCTTTTATTTTTTGCCTCATGGCATCAAGCCATTTCTATTCCGATCAGAAAAAGAGGATTATTTCTTGCTGGGATTTCAAGGAATAAAACCCCTGCACCTAAGCTAACAAGCTGCATAAAATCCCCAAATCCTTCAGGGCTCTTATTCAGCTCCACAGAGCATCCATGGGGCTGGTCCCTTCAGAGGGGAGGGGGTTTCTCCAGCCAAGGATGCTTTTGGGAGGCCACTGGTAAAACGCGGTGCAATCAAAGGCACGGTGCCTGCCGTGGTGGCTGCAGCTCATTCCCAAGCTCTGTGTTGAAGAGCTGCCACCCTGGGAGGATGCTGCAGGAGAGGGGATGTTTCTTTAGCAGAGCAAACAAGCTCCAGCCCATTCTTCCATGCCAAAAGCAACAAGCACAGGCTGAGGTTACAGCCCCCAGGTAGGGTCAGGCAGAGAGGGACAATAACAGGGGACGTGCCAGCAGGGGAGAAGGGAAAAGCTCACATTCTGCTCCTGGAACACACCACCACCACCCCCCCCCACACACACACACACAAGGCTCTGCTCCCACTGCCCAGAAGCCTCAAAGACAAAAGATGGAGATGTAGACTCCACTCTTCTCCTCTGCCCCTAGTCCTCTGGAAAAAGACTGAACTCATCCCTGATCTCCTCTACATGACTCCAAACAAAGACAAAGGTGTCCAGGTTCCCACAGGTGGAACAACCCACTCCTTAAACATGTTTATGCTTTAAGTTACTCAAACTAGCAATAAAGTTGTCTTTGGGAGGACAGGTAAGTGCACCCAGGAGCAAAGGGGCAGAGGCATAGAAAAAAACCCATTTGCTTCTGCTATTGCAAGCCAGCAGCAAGATAAATGGCATTTCCTAATGGCCTCTTCCAGCTCCCTTACTTGAGGCTCCTCTCCTGCCTCAGTTTCCCCCAAAATGCAGGGAAAACACAACCAGCAGCAATGCAAGGATTGACATAAACACGGAAAAGAGATGAAGGACATCTCTCAGCAGAGGCTCAACATATATGAGAAGCACCAACAAAGCTCAAAGTAAGCAATAAACAGCAAGGAACTGAAGAAAGAGGACCTGCAAATGAGAGTCAAATACCAGCACCGTGACAAAAGCAAACACAAGGAACTTACTTTCTTTTCCCTGAGGGATCACAGGAACACCGTTGACGTGTGGACACCAGGCAGAAAATGGACTCCAAGCACTGCTTTACCCACTATAACGCCATAAGCACCCATCCATGGCCAAACACCAAACCCTCAGTGGCCCAGGGCTGAGGCTTTAATCTGCTCAGTGAATCAGCTGCAAATGGGAAACACATGTCTTCACAGCAGGAGGAACTCAGACTGCAATGAGTAAAGCCAAAGGGACATGAAGCCTGGGGAAGGTCCCTATCCTTTCCTCTATGGGGTATCCAGGGTAAGGTCCCAGTGTACACACCAGGCTCTCACAGCACCTCAGCTGGTTGGAACCTTTTCTAGAGGTTTGCATCCACATTTCAAGGCAATAGGTTCTTCCAGCAGAGGACCAGAGGTGCTGGGTTTCAATTCCAGGCACATCATTATTTGACCTAGCTTCTAGAATCTGTATCATACAAGGAAAAACCACTGAGCCTGCCCACCCAAAGGCTCCTTCATGAAGTGGGACTTCTGCTTCTTAAGTAAAAAAGTCTGAAGGTCAGACTTCAGGAGTTAAAGGAAACAAGATGAAGGGGAAAGAGAATGGGCTGAAACAAGAGGAAAACCACTCTGGTTGGGTTTGGAGACTACGTAAAGAACAAGGGAAAATCTTGACGTCAATCATTTAAGACGGGATACAGAACGATGGGCCACCAAGTGAAAGCTTGAGGAGAGGTTAAGGGCTGGGTGCAACCCTGCCCTCTTGTCAGGAGTAGTTGGAGCTGCGAATAGACAGGAGGATTAGCAGGAAGAGATGAAATCAGCACACAATCTGGCCAAGTTACACCCATGATTGCCCTAACAAAGGTGGATCTGAGAGATGCCTCCATCCCAAAAGCTCACAAAAACCCTCTCAGGCAGCGCCCATGATGGACAGGGAGGGATGTTTAAAATGTACCAAATCAGCCTGGAATGTGGGGTCTTAGAGGCAGCATTTCAAAGCCTAATGGAAGGATGGTGACTCCCCATCCCATCACCTCTTTCAGCCTAAGAGCACCAGATGAGAGCAACCCCTCCTCTCCCACTGGGGTGGGTTGTTGGTGCCACCTCATGTCCTAAGAACCCACCCCATCCTTCCATTGTTTTCTCCAGGCCACTCAGGAGACGCCTCCATCCCTGAGCCAAGATAAAGCTCATGGCAGGGGATTTGAACTGGATGATGTTAAAGCCATTTTCCAACCCAAACCACTCTGTGATTCTCTGATTCTGGGATGTTGCTGCAGCACCAATGATGCACCACCCCCCTGGCAAGCCTCTCTGTCTGCTTAGGAAGCCCTCTTGTTGGGGGATGTCAGCATGATGGATGGTCCCATCTCCATCCTGGCCCTCGAGAACCGGCAGCCTCATCCCAGCAACCTGTAATTTCAGAGGCGGTGCTCCCAGCCCATAGCCCACCGGTGACAGGGAGAGGTGGGAATGACAGGAATGAAGCAGGCAAACCAGATGGCTCTCTCGTTAGAGTACAGCTGCATCAAGGAGAGGTCACAGCTGTAATGAATCGGGCCGAGTCCCCACTAATTAACACTGACAAACGAAGTTCAGATGTGTCCAGTGGTAAGGAATAAATCAGTGCCCCAGAAATGGATACAGCCTATAAGGGACAGTCAAGTTTGTTCTTCTCTGTTCCAGAGGGCAAGCAATTATCTCCATAACTTTCTAGTTACGGTGCACATAGGAAGCACATTTTCTGATACACAAATACCTTCCTTCCACAACTCCGATACCCCTTCACTTGTCAAAAGCTAATCTTGCTCAGGAGCAAAACAGCATGGGTACGAAACTGAGCAAAGGGCTTGTAGAAGCTCATGGGGCCATCCAGCTCCTCTGTCTCTACCTCTGTAGCATTCTGGTAAAGAAAAGCATGTTGAATGGCAGTGATGCTTCTGGTGGATATCCAGCCAATGAACAGGGTGAATCTGCTTCAGTTCTTATGGGTGGCACAAGGGCTAGGGTTGGAGTCCTGAGGTACCTAATGTCGGATCCTCACCCTATAATCATTTATAAATTCCTTTTTAGGTAGCCAGCCTGCAAGAGGTGGTGTTGAATAAGGGCACATCACAGCCCTGGTGTCTCCCATCCCAGGAGGTGGTACTGTATTATGGACCCTAATCCCTTCCAGCTTCCTCCTTCCCTTTCCTCCTCCGCAATCACAGCCTCTCTCCTCCTCCTATAGGTGCTTACATTGAAGCTGGCCAGCTTAAGGCATCGAAGTTCAAGATGGGCAGAACTAAAGAAGAGCTATTACATGGCAAATCCAGCACCATGGCTTTGGCACAGGGGGACACCAGCTCTTGCACTGCTCACGTGAAGGGGTTTAAACCCTCTTGGGTGGGTTTGGGGAACCCTTGGAAGCAAACACCGCCTTCATCCCATCACTACCCGCTACTACTGAGAGCTTCATGTCTGCACCCCCCTGCGTCGCTCACCAAGAGCATTTTGCAAGTCAGAGCAGCAGAGGTACCTGCCTTTGCCAAAGGGGCTCTACCAACACTGTAGGATAAGGAAGGGGGAAATGAAACCAAAGACCTGCAGCCTTTACAGCCCCCAGAGCACAACCTCAGGGGTGTCTGCTAAAAGTAACCCATCTCCTTGCTGCTGCAGATGAGACGTGAGCAGATAATGAGCAAACACCATCACTCAGCCTCCTCCTGGCAGGGGGCACATGATGGAGGCCAGCCAGAGATGGTTTCCAGGCTGGCAACAGGGTGACATCCCATGAGTGCATTACTGAGGGGTTAAATAATTGGACTGGCTCTTCCTCCCCTTTCAAAGGGGATGCGCTCCAGGATTGGATTCCCAGGGGATAACTCACACAGCTGCAATTCTCCAGCAGGGAGAAGGGAGAGAGGAAGCCTGGTATTTTTAGTTAAGCGAGGAGCTATAGGGGTTTTATTCCTACAACTGAAGGGAAAAAGCAGGGGTGGGGAGAGAAAAGTCTGGTTGTGAGAACTGGAAAGGGTGCTTTGTTTTTAATTGAATTAAATTACAACAAAGGGCCCCTACAAACCAGCACTACACAGCATCTTCCTGTGTTATATGAAGCTGTTAAAGGAAAATGTTTCAGCACTGCTTAAATATTACCTAATTTCCAATAAAACCTGGGCAAAATCAATGCACCTCAGAATGGGTTTGTACTTCCCTGGGCAGCAGCTTTTAAAGGAGAGCACTGGTTCAGTGCTCATGCAAAGCTTCTTGGTGGGGTGCAATGCCTGACACACACATCCCGCCCAGCACAGACCTTGTGTCTTGGTGGCATTAATCCTGCGTCTCAGCAGACACATAACTGGGCAGCGCAGTCACATGGAGCAGGGGGAGTGCTGGGAATATAAGCTTGGGGAGGTTTTGGCAGCAGGGTGCCTGGTTGCACAGTGGCACCTGGCTCCCAGAGAGGAGATCCCAAACCTCCCACCCCACACTGGTACCCAGAGGGAAGAGCAAGCATCGCCCTGGAGAGCTGCTCTCACCATCCAAGGTAAGCTTGGGCAGCAGTTGGTGGCATCACCATCTCCTGCCTGCCCTCTTATGGACTCCCCCCGTGGGCACAGCATCCAGCTCATTGTGAGGGGTAAAAGGGGTGCAAGCTTCAGATCAGTCACAAATTGCAACCCCTGAGCAGCTGAAGGAGGCAGTGCCACGGGCTGTCAGCCTCTGGGCTCCCTCACCCTGCTGGAGATGTCCCTGGAAAGCATGGAAACATTAAAATGATGCCATTCCCTGCTGCCAGAGGGCAGCTGTAAATCACAGCGGCCATCCCAGGAACTCCGCACCAGCACATCTGGACTCACCAGATTTGTTAAGGCAGCTTCATTGGGCTGTTTTTAAGCAGCAGGGCAGGTTATTACAGGCTGGAATCTCCCCAGTGTGAGCACTAAGTTGTTATGTGGCAGCTGAACTTGGGGAGCAAGCTCGCACTGAAGTAATTTTGCTTTTGTGTATCATGCTCTTTCATGTGCCGGGAATGAGGTTTCCTCATAATGCGAAGCCAGCGCAGACAATTTAAGTCATTATTAATAGATACACTTGATCTGAGGAAGTAAAATGCTTAATGTTTTGTTAAATGAGGTGTACTCTGCAAACAGTCATATGCAGGGAGAAGGTTAAGATGTTCCCCCCACATTAGAGATTAATGGGTGCGAGGCTACTGCTAAATGAAGTGCTCATCCTCGCCAATGTTTGGAGCCTGAGCCTGTGTAGGAACAGCTCTTACTGAAGCAAGGATGCATAAGAATGATCCCAGACATAACCAGTTGCAGGATCAGGACCTCAGGTCCTCAGGGTCCCGAGGAATGGGGTCTGGAATGGTGGGAGATGCACCCAAAGCCATGCAGCAGAGCACTGGCAGAGGAGGGGGTTAGGGTTGCTGGGTCCCAGCCTTCCTCCACCACCCAAAATCACTGCCCTGAAGATGACAAGTAGTTTATAACAAGTTGAAGACCCCTCACAGTTTACCCTTCAGAACCCAAGCAGCCCCATCCTGGTCAGCCCCAGGATGATCAGCAGGTGTCCTGTCTGCCAGCTCCTCTCTGCAGTAAATCACTGCCTGTACAGCAGCATTCCCCTTATAAACACCGATTCATCCAGACATCGCTTCCCACTCTCCGGTGGAAAAAGCACTTGACTTGGCTGGCAGGAGCTCAGGCTCCTGCATTTACATGTGCCACTCAGCTGCAAGAGGACATTTTCTTTCTGCTCTTGATGGCTCTGGCTATTTTTAACCCCCTCTGTCAGTGATGCTGTTAATCCTGTCATTACCATGACCCAAAGAGTGAGTGTTACATGCAAATCAACACTGATTAAAAGGCTTGCGAGAAGGGGTCACGGGGTATTTCAACACACTCTCAACAGGAGCTTAATGCCAGGCACACATACATACACTCACCCCTAACAGAATTAGCCAGCGTCTGATCAAGCAGGTCTAGACTCCCTGCTAGATTACCTGGCTGCCAGAGCAGGAGGTGGTCCATGACATGGGAAGGCGATTCCCACATGAAGGCAAGCTTCCTTCATGCCCTTGCGGAGACATTACAGGATTGCTAATGAGCAGAGAGGGAAAGCAAGCCAGGGTTGAGGAAAAATGACCCACGACAAGTCCTTGAGGAAAACAAGCCTCATCCATGGTGCTCTGTAGGTCTCTAGAGCATCTCCTGCTCTGGCTAAGGGACCACAGGGGATAACAAGGCTGTTTTTCATACCAGAGCAGTGCTTTGAGGAGGTGGTTTGGCTTATAGCACCAGAGTGAACGGGTACAGAAAGGCTGGAGGTAGCAGAATAGCAACACGTGGTTAAAGAAGAGAGAAAGACAAGGGGATCTGAAGGTTACAAACCAACCGAGTAGGGAAGGCCAGCTTGGAGTTCAAAGCCGAGAAAGAAAACCACCTAGACTGACCTCAAATTAGTTCCCTCTGTGGATGCAGGTGAACAGGAACCTCAAGGCAAGACTCCTTTACATAAGGATGCCAAACCAGACACCCCTGGCCCAGCACAAACCCATCCTGAGTGGACACACTGTGATTTTACTGTGGTTCCGCGCACTTCCCATGGTCTTCAGGCCAGATGGCTGGATGCCATCACAGCAATCCTGGAGAAACCCATAGAGAAATCTCAGATGACTCTCGCAGGGTTGGCACAAGGATGCTCACAGTGGCCTGCAGGAGCCCAGCAAGGTCCCTGTTCACAGGGAGCTATGGAGAAGGTCCCAGACACCTCTTCCAGCCTCAGGTTGACTCCACAAAGCACTTCAGCAGTACCTCCACATCTGTTCTGCTTTGATGCAGTTTAACATCCTCCCAGGAGACTCTTGGATGATGTTTACTCTCCTGGTAGGGGGATCTAAGACCTAACAGGGGGGATCATGTCACCAAAGCCTCCAAGTCACGAGATGCCGAGGTCTATTCTTGTCCCCGCCATGGACTTCTCCCATGACCTTGAGGAAAGGAGCCACGAGCCTCAGGGCAGCAGGAGCTGGGGACACTCTGCTGGCATCTGTCCCTGTGCTTAAATGGCAGCAGAGGCTTTCTCTCTCCTATACAAGGCACGAGCAGGGAGAGCAGCTCTCCCTGCCAAAGCCCTAATGGGATTTGTACCTCGATGGCCTTGCCAAGTGCTTTGCATCCCTGCAGGGACACACCGGTGTTTGGTGTTGGCCACTAATGTAAAGCTCTGATTTTTCCCTATAGTAGCCATGAAGCTGGAAACAGGCAAAAGTGCCTTAAAGAAAAAGAAACAGTGTGGGCAGAGAAAATCCACCTACTTTTTCAGTGCTCAGAGCACACAGTAAGGTTATATGGCATTGGGCACACAGGAGCTGACTAAAGTTCTTCTTTTCTGTTGTTTTTTACTCCCTAAATGGCACTGTTTTCCTCCCAGCCTAAATACCCATGTCCCAAGCTGCTGTCTGCAATCACTCCGGGGATTTAATCCAAGAGATACTGCCACAACACAGCCCAGTGACCGTCTGACCCTCATTGTATCACATACCCATTATCATCTGACCCCAGTGGAGTTATAAATACAACAACAATAGAGACTTAACTGGATTATAATTAGACAATGAGCCAAGGAGGATGGAAACAATGAACTATAAAAGCCCATCTATCCTCCCAGCTAGGACCTACACACAGGCGAAGCACCGGAATGGGCGAATTACCAGGACCTGTAACAGAAAAGCTACAGATTTCCCCCAAATTGGATTTGGAGCATCCTCTAACAGCTCACACTCCCGCCACCAAGTATTACACAGCCCTGGTTACAGGAGACCTGCAAAGCCTCGAGGTACTGACTGACCGGTACTATCAAGATGCGAACCTGGTTTTTGAGATCAGTAAAGATGAGCTGGAGTGGCAGGTGAAAAGCCAAGCGTCCTATGGACTCTCAGGTACTTCTCCCTTAAAGGCCAGAAACAATAAATAAAGCCAGGTATTTACTAACCCAAAATAGGAGAGGTGCAGTGCACTTCGGTGCTTAACACTGCTTTTATAGCATGTGCTCCTAAGGCGGCTGCTTTCTGTTAGCTGATTGTGCCCTGCAGCCCTACCCATAAATATCCAGCACTTCCTTTCACTATTGTATCCTCTTCTGCACATACTAACCCATCAGAAGGGCAGGGAGGTATAAAACATGCGCGTACACAGGATTCCATTCGGGCTGGGCTGGGGCACTGTGTGGCTTAGGCATGCTTGCAAGAGAGCTCGCAGCCCAGATTGCCTGTGCAGGGGCTCAGAAAGAGCAGCCTGGTCCTATCTGGAAGGAATAAGATGTTCACAGGTTAGTGGTACCTGGTGCCACTCAACCCCAGATGCATTCCGTGGTCACCAGGTGCTTACCAAGCACGGGGTCTCTACTGATGGTTCTGGAGGCACCTGGCTCCAGCTAAGCCCAAAACCAGCATCCCTTTCGCAGCCCTGCATGCTCCCGCCAACTCAGGTGCCCTCAGGCCCATCCCAGTCCAGCAAAGACCTTTTTTTTCCCTCACCTGCTGCAGATGGGGTATTTGTAAGCTCCAATTTAGCTCCCGCCAGCAGGGTCTTGCACACAGGGTCCCCTACCCAACTGATTACGGGCAGGATATTGGTTTATCCGCCTCGTGCTGCTTGAAATCCTGCTCCCGGATGCACACACGCCGGGGGGGGGTAATTTCGCTTCCTCCCTTGCCAGCAGCGCTTGGAGCAGCCACCAGGCCCTCTGTAACCCCGAGGGAGCTGGAGGAGCGCACGGAAGCAGCAGGGTATTGATGCTGCGCATCCCCAAGCCCGATGCCCGGGAGGGAGCCCCGCGGCTCACCCGTCCCCGCTCGCTTGTTCCCGCAGGGCTGTGGTCGCTGGAGTACAAGCGGGAGCTGAGCACCCCGCTGTGCCTCGCCGCCCGCCGCGGCCACGCCGCCGTCCTGCGCCATCTCCTCCGCCGTCGGGCAGACCCAGACCGGGCTCCGGGCGGGAGCGGGCCCCTGCACGAAGCCTGCCTCGGGGCTCACACGGACTGCACCGCGCTGCTGCTGCAGCACGGGGCTGACCCCAACCTGCGGAGCGACCAGGGGCTGGCCCCGCTGCACCTCTGCACCGCACGGGACTCGCTGGGGTAAGGAGAGGGGCACCCTCAGCGTCCCCCGCTCCTGCCGATAACCTCGCATC
The DNA here is from genome assembly GCA_025447955.1 of Psilopsiagon aurifrons. Taxonomy (NCBI): domain Eukaryota; kingdom Metazoa; phylum Chordata; class Aves; order Psittaciformes; family Psittacidae; genus Psilopsiagon; species Psilopsiagon aurifrons. Next base: position 7,157 of record JAOEHY010000802.1, on the reverse strand, counting down.
TCCTGCAAGGGCACCTCAGGGGTTTGCCTCTGTGGGGTGCAAAACCACATGCTGCCGTCTCTGACAGAGTTCCCATGTGCTCCCCTGTCTCCTGGTTGTGGCAGCTGCTGCAGCACACTCAGTATAGACATAAAAAAGGGGCATTTCAGGGCTGGGCGTATTGCATGGCCCAGGTCTTCTCAGAGGCAGGAGCAGCCCAGCCTGGCTCCGTGTGCTTTTGCTTCCTTCTCTCTTCTGATGATTTATCCTAAAATCACTATGTCCTGCATCCCAGGTCCAGCACACCTGCCTCTGGGAGATGGTCAGGATGGGTACAGTCACAGGCACGTAGGTCACCCTAACATCTGCTCCTCAGCCCATGCCAACCTCATCCACAAGGCATGTTGGTGCCAGTCAGGGTGTCCACTCCTCCTGAAATCGCAGCCATAGGGCCATAACAAAGGGATGTTGTCTGCAGGATGGGGAACAACCCTCCCACCTCCTTACCTCACACAAGTTACAGATGGATCCACCTTGGTTTATAGCTGGGATTAAGGCTTGACCACGCACATCTGCTCCCTTCTCACCCTCGATCAGCATCACACAGAGATGAGCATAAGCTTTGCACATATGTCTTGGTAAGACTTTAAGTGCCAAAGGAACTTGGATTTGTATAGCTTGACTACAAGGAGGTGGTAAAGGCAAGGTTCCCATTATGGATTCCAAGTGCCATGGGCCAAGTGCCAGGCAAATTGCTCTGCCAAAGAAAAGCAGCCAAAGGGGAAAAGGTTTTTAGATGTAAATATCTTGAGCCCAGTTCACAATTAAGAGTCCCTGTGAGATGGCCAAAACCCAAGCTTTAATCAAATTCTGGTTCAGCCAAACATCTAGGGATAAATCAAATGCATCCTTGGTGTGATGAGGGTTTGAAGGAGCGTGAGGGATAAGGAAGGATGCTACAAGCAGCACTCGTCACTGACAAGGAGCTGGTTTTAATTCCTTTACCCAAACTCCCTTTTGACCTTGAAACTTTCAGTCTTCAAACCCAAAATCACCCTAAAAGCTAGGGTGGGGAGAAGGAGGGAATTTTAGCTTTCACCAACATGCTGTCCCCTGTAGAGATGGGGCACAGAAACCACCCTGGTGCACGGAGAAGATCCCACAGTCCTGTTCTCAGCCAGGCACTTTCCAGCTTGGAAAAGTGCATATATATATATAAATATATATAGACCTTAAAAATGAGCCATTGTCACCGATTTACATGTTATTTCCTCCAGAAGGATGGAGGGGGATGGCAAGTGAGCCAGCGAACAGCGATCAGACAGATACAACATGGAAACAGATGAGTTACAAGCCCTTGAATATTGGGGCTTTATAATGGAAATGCTGAGAGACCCTTAACTACGCTACCCGGCGCTACGGGGGCTTCTACAATAACTGAGGCAACTCCCTTGAAAGATCAAAAATTAATAGACATTTCAGACAGGGTTTGAGGTTTCGACCACTGCTTTTCAATCGCAAAGACTTTGCTAAAGTTAGAGACTGAGGAGGTCAAGCTTTGGGTAACACAAACATTTCCTCTTTGATTAGGGGGAGACTACTTTACCTTGCCTTTTTTCACTGATTTTTATATATATATATTTTTTTTTTTATTGAGGAGTAGATTTTAGGTCATCCTTAATTTTTTCCTGACAATAAAGAGCAGGTCATTGACCTACATAGAGAGCTATTTTATTTTTCTCCCTCTCGATAACAATGGCCAGAACACCTATGTGCCGGGTTCTTCTGTATTCCCATATACTCGGCAATTCACCATGGGGGCAGGACTTAAAACCTTTGAGCCTCTCAGTGACTGGGATAAAAAAAAATTATCTGGGCTTCCTTCCAGCCATTTGAGCTTCAGAATCCATGAGATTTCAACAAAAAGGATATCAGAGCTTTAATCTAGGAGCTTTTTGAAGAGAGGGAAAAAAAAAGTTCCAGTAAAGTTCAGTCTTACCTTCTTCACTTTAGGAGCTGTTCATGCCAACGTCGGCCTATTTAGTAGAGTTCCTCTCCTTGACCTCTTTTTTACAGCGGAGATAATTAACATGGTGGGGTAAGATGAGTCTCTAAATTCACTGCACTCTCTCCCTGGTGCTCTCCCGTTTCCCTCTTAAAGCTGGGATGATTAAAGGAGTCTGCCTTTATTGGCATCCCGAAAAAAATAACACAAAAATAATTGAGGGGGAGAGGAAGAGTCTCAACTCTCCCGGTGGTGCTGGGGGGAAGAGCAGGCATGGGGCAGTGGGAAGGCACATCGCAGGGATGCAGGACGCAGCTCCCACCTCCCATCGCGGTACCCTCAACGCAAGGGATGGCAAGCGCCAGCTACTGCATTTGTGGAGTCCTTCTTCAGATCTGCGAATGGGAAAAGCTCTCTGAACATCCCAGGTTTCCCATGCAACAAGAGAGAGCTTACCTGAAGAGAAACCCCCCAAGGATTCTCCAGCCTTCCATAGGGGGAAGAGGGCTTAGTCAAGGCAAGGTATGAGAAAAGATGTCATCCCTACATCTGTGCAATTTGGGCTTATGGGAGAGTAATGCCCTTGCATATGCTTCTTCAAGGTCTCTCTTCACTCTGGGAGCTGAAGCCAGAGTTATCCTCTGGCCCTGAGCCTCCAGCTGTCAGGGATGGGAAATAAATGGTGGGATGAGTCATAGAATCCCAGCCTGGTTTGTGCTGGAGGGGACCTTAAAGCTCATCCAGTTCTAACCCCCTACCACGGACAGGGACACCTTCCACTAGAGCAGGCTGCTCCAAGCCCTATTCAACCAGGCCTTGAACCCTGCCAGGGATGGGGCACAGTCAGTGTCCATGCAACAAGCAATGGGGTAGGGATGAGCGCAAGACTGCCAGCATGGGGACACAGGACAGGTTTTGCTTAGGGGATGTTAGATGAGGATAGCACACCATGAGAGGAATTAGCAGGAAAACAGGAGCCAAGCAGGATGGCAGGTACCTAAAAGGCAACATGATCAGATAGCTGCACACCCAAATGCCAGGGAGATGAGCACTGACCTGCCATTGTCGGACCGGACCTATAGGCACCCTCCAGCTATCCCAGCACCAGCCTGGACACACTGCCCTTTTGGAAATGGGAAATAAGTGTTACTACAAATGAAAAGAGACCACAGATTGTAAAAGCCAGCATTTAGCATCATCTAGTGCTAAACTTCATCCTCTGCTCCGGTCAGCACTGCTAAAACACAAAACTCAGTGTTTGGAACCATCATTTTGGAAACTCCTCCCTCCACGGAGGAAGACCAACTCTTTCATGGACCCTGAACAAGAAATTAAGAGCCCAAAAGGGAATACAAAACAATACCCAAGGCCTGACCCTGCTTTTTGAAGAAGCTGCTCCCCAGGTTGGTGTGACAAAATGAGGGCTCATACAAATGAGTATCCCCAGCTCACAAAGTTTTGGCAAGGAAGTAGTAATTCAGTGAGTGATGCTGCTGATCCCCCACACTGGCACAGCATTGCTGGGGCCCACCAGTAAGCTTGCAGTGCTCCACATTTCATCTTTTAAAGAAAACCAGGCTTCCTTCTTCGTATAAGGAATAGGGGCAAGCCCTGCATTGGAGAAGGCTGGGGTTTTCCCCCAAGCGGGATCAATCCTGCAATAAATCACAGAAAGTTGGAGAGACGGTAACTCGAATGCCATGAAAAACCAAGTGAAGGATGGGAAAGCCTCACTCCAGCTGCAGGGAGGGGGTAGGAAAAACGAACAGGGGATTTTTCCATAGGAATACTGGGGGCCTGAGCAGGATTTGGGGACAGGAATTCTCCTCCCGCTCCCGCTGCCCCAACCTCCTGCTCCTCCTGCTGGTTATTCATCGCATCCCATTTCAAGTTAAATCCTGCTTTCCCAGACGAAGCTTTTTTCATCCCTAATGGAGCAGAGTACTGGGACCCTTGATGCAGCAACATCAGGCAGGACATGATCATCTCAGAGCAGGAGATGGCAATGGGCACCTCCTGCCCAGCGCTGCACCGATATCTTCTCTGACTCTATTGAGGAGTGAAGAAGGAAAATAAAACCCAAAATATTTTATCCCATTCATTTGAGCTAGGACCCCAACACAAGGCAAACCTGTAGCACTAACACCAGTTACTAACAGCACAAATCAGTGTGACTTTAAGCTAATGAGTGACTTGCCCAAGCAAGGGAGACCTTAGGTTGTACTACCCATCACCTGCAAATGAGTTAGGAAGGGTTTAGAAGGGACTTTAAGCAAGTCAGAATTAGCTGCGTGTGAGAGGCTCATTGAAGGTATTGCTGCCACCAGCAAGCTGCTCAGCCAGGTTGATGGTACCCAAACGGATGGAAAACCAACTGGTTTGCTTTGCCACCCTGTGGCCTGAGTTTCTGGTACACTAAACCTGTGGCTTCTTGCCATATTCCCAGAAAATTGGAGAAAAGCCCTCAAAAAAGCAGCAAATGATTGCTGGGCCTTATCTGCTGGGATTTGAGTCTAAGCTGATAGTGAATAATGGGGTGTTACTAGGAAATAAACAAGAAGCCAGAATCACTGGTGATATGTTAACCATATGAGTGCATAAACAGAGGTTAGAGGCTAAAATAAGAGCATATTGCCAACAAACATGAACAGCATCTACCCAGCACCTGTTGATGCCCTGTACATCCAAACAGAATGCATGTGCTCCACACAAGGCCCCCCTCATTTCTGTTAACTGAGGACATCACCCCATATTTATAGCCCCTTGCTAACATTCCCTTTTTGCAGAGGGAAGAGTATCCAGCGGGGAAATACAGTATCAGCTGACATAGGTTTCTTCCAACAAGTTAGCTATTGAACTTGATAACCAGAGAGAATAACCCTTCAGCACGACAGCATCTGGGAAGGATGGCATTTCCACTCTGGTATCTCTGGAAGGATATTTGGAATGTCCAGCATCCCACTGTCCATAAGGGAAAACCCTGTGGCAGTGCGAAGATGCTTGGCAGGAGGGGCCAAGCGCAGCTCTTGGCTTTTCTAGGCAACCCATGACATGCCAACCTTTACCCAAAATGAAAGGCAGGGAAATATTCCAGTATTCCCTCTGTCTTGCCTATCCATATGTAACTCTTCAGCCTTTGCACTCCACATACACAGCACATGCCAAAACTGATGTGGTGCCTGTGCTCAGGGTCTATGGCAGAGCCATCTAATTGCCAACAAAGTTTTACCAACCAGCAGCAGCCAGCAACCACCAAAAAAAGCCTCAGTGAGACAAACCATTGCTCAAGAAAGGGACTGAACATGGTTTAGGATAAAAAGGGAATTGTAAAGTAAGGATCTGAGGATTTGGGGGCTGGCACAGCCCCACACTCAGTCCACAGCACAGTGGTGAGGTCCCCTGTGAGCTGTCAGCATCTGGGAGCAATATACATGCAAAGGCTGCAGAAAGAGCCCATACCCACACATCCTACAGGAGATGTTTTTTCTGGCAAATTTAGGCTCGATACACATGGGAAAAACAACCCAAGGAGGTATTTGTAGATTGCACACCACTGAGGACAGTGAATGTCTCACCAGCTCCTGTCAGCCCTTAGCAGAGTGGTGCCACAGGTCCAGAAAGATCCAAGTAAATATTAATATTAATAATAATGTTATTATTCTCCCCACATATTAGCTTTCATCTGTCCAGGAAAACAAGCAATGCCAAGGCACTATCCTTCTTCCCTGCGGCTCTTCTTTCCCATCCCTCCTGCTGAAGGAATCAGGCTGGGACTCTGCTCCTCAGCAGCTCCCCCTCAGTTCGCTCCTGTATCAGCTCAGAACCTCACCTAGGCTCTGACACCTGAGCTAAAAGTGTATTGGAGTGAAAGTCAACAGCCAGAGGTTCGATGTTGATAGCCCTCCCTGGTCCCCAACCAGCCGCTGCTGGGCTTTCTGAAGGTCTGCTCTTCCCACCTCCCTTGCAGCATCCCTTGAGAAACACAGGCTTGCCACGTTTTCAAGGTCTTCCTTGGACAGCATGTGGGTCTGCCCTCATCCCTCCAAACAATACCACCTCTGTGCTGCAGCAGTGATCTCAGCCCCATGCATTAACCCAGGCAGTGACATTGAGCTGTGCCAGCCCTGGTGGCTCCCGGCAGGAGATGGAGCAGTCACTCTGATTCGTTTAGACTGGCAGATCACATCCATTTACTCACATAGACACAAGAAACCCCAACCCATCGGGACATACCGGGCATCTTTAACCCCATCCGTTGTCAGAAGGATGCAGGCAGGGAGGTCTGATGGGAACCAGCGTTGCCACTCCACAGCAGACACAACCCCTCTCTGCAACCACACATGGTGATGTTGCAAAGAAGGAGAGATGGAAGCAGCAAACATAGGCTCACTTTCATTATCTTGATTTATAGGATACTGCAGGTGCTGCAGCTCCATTGTTACTGGGTGCAAACAAGCCAGCAAAGCTCATTACCACAGCCTTAAAGCACCTGTAAAGGTGTTTCTTGTCAGGATGCTCAGAAAACCTAATCCTTAAGTCCTCTATGGGGCAGGAGCCCAACACAGGAGTTTGGGTCCCTTAATAAGAGAAGAATAATCCATTTTTATACACAAGCAAGCACACACCAAGCTCTTCTGCTACAGAGAGGGGTTACCAAGGGTTCTTTCCATGTCAATTGCGTTCCAAGCACAGATTATTAAGGTGGAGGCAGTGGTTTAGGATGTTTTCAGCTGAGAAACATGGTGGATGTCAGCCACAGGGTGGGCTTATGTAGATCATCTCCATAGCACGCCAGGGCTGCATTCATGCAGGGACATGAAACAGCACCCAACAGGTTGATGGCACAAAGGAGCGCATCACCCTGGGTGTCCTTATCGTGGCTGTATACATCCCACACCCCACACCAGACAGGACAGACCCAGCAAGCATGGCTTAGTCATGCTCCAGCACTGCCCAACCACTGACACAGCTGGATCAAACATCATTGCTCAGTGGTGGGACCCTGCTGGGTCAAGGTGGTCAAAGAGACCCCCCTGCAGTCCTGATCCAGCTCTGGGGCAACAGCACAGAGGAATGTGGAGCTGTTGGAGTGAGTCCAGAGGAGGCCACGGAGATGCTGCAAGGGCTGGAGCAGCTCTGCTCTGGAGCCAGGCTGAGAGAGCGGGGCTGGGGC
>JAOEHY010000799.1:0-11328 GCA_025447955.1 Psilopsiagon aurifrons | reverse complement strand
AGAGAGGTGATCCTGCCCCTCTACTCTGCTCTTGTGAGACCTCACTTGGAGTATTGTGTGCAGTTCTGGTGTCCTCAGCACAAAAAGGACATGGAACTTTGGAACAAGTCCAGAGGAGGGCCACGAGGATGATCAGGGGACTGGAGCACCTCCTGTATGAAGATGAGAAAGTTGGGGCTGTTCATCCTGGAGAAGAGAAGGCTGCATGGAGACCTCATAGCAGCTTTCAAGTATCTGAAGGGGGCCTATAGGGATGCTGGGGAGCGGCTCTTCATTAGGGACTGTAGTGATAATGGGTTCAGGCTTAAACAGGGGAAGTTTAGATTGAATATAAGGCATAAGTTCTTTACCGTAAAGGTGGTGAGGCACTGGAATTGGCTGCCCAGGGAAGTTGTGAATGCTCTATCGCTGGCGGTGTTCAAGACCATGTTGGACAGAGCCTTGGATGACATAGTTTAGGCTGAGGTGTCCCTGCCCGTGACAGGGGTGCTGGAACTAGATGATCTTAAGGTCCTCTCCAACCCTAACTATTCTATGACTGCATGATTCTATATGGATACCAGGTTCAGTCCTGTCCCATAAACATAATGAGGATTTTCCTATAACATTATTCATCCATACTTCATTACTGCATGCTATACTCTTGAATTATCCTGGATCATTATGCTCACCTCAGGTTTTATAAATCCTATGTAAATTATGATGCCCCACTCTCCATCTCTTTCATGTTCACAATTAGTTCTGCATGTGACATCTGTCTCTCTTCATTTGAAAGTCAGTACTAGGAAGCTGAAGGTAAATATCTCACTCTCTCTTCATTACGTAATTTGTGAAATTCCAGTCACCGCATGTAAGAATTGCATGGACCAGCGGGGTTAGGGATGGAGTCTTAGCTTTTCTTGTCAGTCTTGGGTGGCAGCTGTTTGATGTCAATTGAGAGTTGTAAGTGTAAATAGCTCAGGAGAGAATTGTCATGGCTGTCTAAATTTGCTTAAGCAAGCTTAGAACTGTTTTGTTAATTTTTAGTTTTGACATAACTAAGAAAATAGCTAAGAAATATCTGAATGCTTCTCTCGGCAAAATAAACTTCTGAAGCAAAATATTCACATCAGCATATTCCATATGTTGTAAATAATAACAATAATCATCACTGATTCTTCACTTGTTTGTTCAATCTTTGTGCTAAATCAATCTTTTTAGATATGAGTCCAAGACACAAAATGAGCATCTTGAATATGGTCAGGTTTTGCTTTCTATCACAGTTTGTTTAGAAGACATGTAAGCAGTCCACAAAGGACAAGAGTATTGATGTCTTCCTTGGGACAGATCCCATTCCCAAGGAAAACAGCGGAAGGAGACTTTTGTCACTAACTTAAATAAAACCATCATGTTTGAAAAAACCAAGAGGTAATCAAATTAGAAATTAGTAAAACACTAAGTTCTGTGTTTAAGAGGAGGCACGTAATAGGAAGACCTGCTTTTGCCTTGAAGATCAGACTAACTTAAGCCAAATTTTTAAGCCTGTGAAAAAAGGGTCACCTCTGCCAAAAGATCATAAAAGAGGTCTTTGCCTCTGGCCTAAAAAATCTCGATGGTATTGGGAGCCCCTAGATGAGCCTTGCTGGATTTCGGAACCTACTGTATTTCTAAACCCATTTTCAGACTTGAGGTGTTAATCTGACCTACCTTTAGATCTGACTAAGAAGTACTTTTCTAAGTCAAGGGATGGATGCAATACTGAAAGGAAAATCCCTGATCTGCCAAAAGTTCAGTGTGTCTTGTATAACCCCTTGTACTTTGTTCCCCTGCTTTTATATACTTAACTGGAAACTAATCTGAGGTGAGCTGATTGTTGGTAGTGGCTGCTCAGCTTGGAATGAGACTCCAAAGATTTGTCAGTCTTTTATATTTCTGTACCCTTACCCCCATATTCTGAGTTCTTCTCATGAGGGCAAAGGAACTACAGCCTCCATTTGTTAGGAAGCTGAGAGGATGATTCACTGAATTCTTGTTCCAAGTATTACTTTTCTAAGTGTAAATATTATATTTCAGCACTGGAGAGCTCAAAAATAATCTTTATTCTTGAAATATTTATACATAAAGAGCATTACTGAAATAGGAGTGCTTGATTACTTGGATTTGGTTGCATGATTGTGACATACTTATTTTTAGTCTTTGCACTAAATGGTAACAAGAGACAGAGATTTTTTAAAAATAAGGATAGATTCTTTGCTGGTGAATGTTAACTGTTAAACAACTTGTGTATTTCTGCATATGAGGGATGGCATCACTTTGGTTTCAGATTTCTGGTTCATCTTGAATTTGCTTGTATTTGGAACAGTTTACACTGTGATACGCAAAGCATAAAGTCACAGCATTCCTTTTTGCCATGTAAAGGTAATGCAGATATACTAAATGGAACAGAGACAGTGACCTTAAGACTCATAGAATAAGTAAAGAAAAGGATCAAGCTTCTACTTCAGTTGCTGGTGCATGGAGCTGCCTCTGAGCAGATGGAACCTGGGCAGTGTTCAGAGCACTGTAATATCTGCCTCCTTCCTATCTGACCACATAGCACAGTCACCATCCCAGGTAATTACTTTACTGGCACACATTGGAGTTTTTCCATCTGAGCTGCTTCCTGCAGGTACATTGCCATCAATCAGGCTTGTCATTGAAGGCTTAATGATATACGTTTGCTGGGCATCTGTGGGATATGCACATGCCATTATCAGACAAGTTATCTAAACTGTTGCTTTTAGTCAGATGACTCCAGATTGATCTATCTTTCTAACAATACTTCAGCTGTTAATTGAATATGGGCAGTAATATTTTCCATGTTTCTTAATTATTTTACTCTTCTGAACCAGGTTCCTTTAGTGGATATTTATTTATTCAACCACAATGATGCATACACTTACTGTCTGCAGCCGTATGAGCTCTAAAAACCTGTCTGTCTCTGCTGAAAGCACAGCCATGCTCTGAAAGATAGAATAAATGCACAGCACAGATCCAAGTCTCCTGCACCAGTGACTTTCATATCATGTGTTTGGTTTACAAACATAGAGTTATTTCTCTAATTGCAAGTCCTTGTTCCCTTTCAGCTATTGCCATCATCTGCAGCAAAAATTTCCTAAGCTTTGTTACCTCATTTAGACCTGCATAGTCCCATTGTCTCCAGAGAAGGTCTTTAATGACACCTGCACAAAGCCATGGGCTTCACTGGGATTAGGCAGACAGAAGGGATGAGGACTTTTAATGGTCCTTTAAAAAAACGCATGAACAACTGAGCCTTCAGTTGTTCTCTTCGGCAAGAGAAAACAGTAGAAATGGCTTTTTCTGTCACTTGTGTGAGCAAATTGTTCCAGAAGGAATAAATCTGCTTCCCTTTCCCTGGAGAAGAACATCATGTGTTTTCAGGAAATCAAGATACCTCCTATATACCACTGTCATGCGGCTTTGAGGAAGGATGTCAGTGATGGGACAGGAGTGCTCTGATGATACCAGGGCCTTCCCTCCAGATTTTGTTTCAAACAAACAGGTATAGGCTTTGCAATGGCACAAAGAGCAGACAAGCAAATCTCTTCTTTTGCGTTTGTTTAGCTTTGAAAGACTTGCCTGAAGGTTCATTGGCGTTCCTACTGCAGACAGTTTGTGCCTGGGCTTCCGTGCAGAAAAAAATACAGGGATTTTCCAGGCGTGTCAATATGTCCTTGGCTGCAGAGATCTCTCTTGTATGAGAGACGGTTGCAGTTTCTCGCACTTCACAAACAGTTGCTCCTTATGTGTGCACACTGGCGCAGCTTCACCCTGCGGTGTTTAACTGGTGCTGTTTATGATGGTTGTATTCTTACCAATTTCTATGATGTTCTCTCACCTTGTCAATACTGTCGCTCAGTTCTCCAGCAAGAGGTTTATCTGACTTTCTCTAAATGTAGGAGCTTTTTCCCCATCATTTCACTGTGCACTGACTTTGTCTGCCTGCCTATCACCAATAATTTTGGCCCCATTAGCCAAGTGTAACTCAATGTCTATCTCAAAGGCAAGAACTCCCACATATTTTCAGAAACTTGATGTCTGGGGAATGAGCAAGACTTGAACAGCAGCCCTGCAGAGCGGAAAGGCCGCAGAGTGTGTCCATCCCATACCTCTTCTGCCTGGTCACAAATGTTTGTGCTCAGGGCTGGGGATGAATGACAGTATGTGGCAAAGACTCAGCACTGGAGAAAGACAGGGTGATATTAGGGCATTCTAGGTTGCTCAGGGAGCTCTGGAGAATCTTGAGCAAAAAGGGTTCCTGTAATACAGGGCAAAAGTGGTTGAATTCTGGCCATGAGAATTTGAGGTACCTACTTCGCTTTTACTACTACTACTACTATACAGTCCTTTGCTTTTCACACAACAGGGACAAGGAGCTTGTTGGCCTACAAAGAAGGGCTGCTCCCCAGCACAGCAGTCACCTTCACACCAGTGCCCATATATGAGGCCTCATGGTGGGCACCTAATGAAGCCTAACCCTGCACTGCAGCCTAGGGTCAGCTCCAGAGAGATCTGTATGGATGAGACTCTGAGGTGTGGAACACATCATCACACAGCCATGCACCTTGACCAGCTGTGAAACCCTTGCAAAGTGTGTCTGTGGAGGACACAATCCCTTCTCTAATTCACCAGCAGCAGTGAGTCCCTGCGCCGTCCTCAGCACAGACAGCAGCCTGCCTCTCAGCTCAGCAGCTCCTAACCTCCTCCTCAAAGCCTGTATGCAAGGCTCACAGAAGCAGGGATGAGCACTGCACACTCATGAATAAGTGTAATTGAAATTCTGTTCATAGCTATTTGGGGAAAAAAATTGCCAGTGTAATTAAAATGCACAGGGGAAAGAGAAGTAGCCTATGCAGACACATTATGTTACGCAGCACCCACCCAGACAAAGGTCTTTGTCTATAAAAAGCTCAAATATATCTGAGATAATTGCTGTTCATTGATTGCGCCTCTGAAGTGGAGTCATTCTGGCATATTCTACCTTGAGGCTGTCTTATACTATTCTTTGAAAGGGAAAAATTCAAAAGTTCAAGTAAAGACACAAGTTCAGTCAAATATGTGGCAGTAAAAGCTTGATTTACAGCATTAAGGTTATTTTCAGCTGACCCATCCCTGAGTGGTGCTGGGCAGTTTTGTCTGATCTTGTGTTAATGCTGTTAGCCTGTGTTTACTAAATGATTTAGCACTGAAATGTTGGGAGTTGCCAAATATTTGTCTTCTGTCCTTTATGAATATTTGATTAGCTCTTTCCCCAGCTCACTCTGAGTGCAGAAAAGGGTGTTAAAAGTATCGTACTTCAGTAGCATTACTCTGTGAAGGTTGTACACCAACAACATTCTTGCATCAGAGACTTCTTTCACTCTGTATTAAATAAACCAAAGGCAGGAACACAAAATAATGTGCTTGAATCCTGCTTCTTATGTCCTACAGAAATTCAGATTTGAAAATAAAGAGTTATTTTATTGGCTTATACTTTTTTTTGCTCTCTCTCATTTTAAATATAATAGCATTAAAATAACCCTTAGGTAAACCAGTTTTATTGCCAAAGGCAACACCCAAAAAGCATGGGAACCTGGGTTCAGACCCAGACTCCATCACAGATGTGTGAGATGAATTTGAGCATGTCTCCATGGTGTGTGTTTTGTCTGGAAAAAAGAAGTGTGAGGATTTAAATCAATAGTGTGTGTACAAATGTACTAGGATGTCATGAAAAAACATGTATCCCAGATGTGATTTTTGCATGTAGCCTGCAGTACTGCACAACCTGATTTTCTTTTGTCACACCACTTTTTGCACTCAGTTTTTAGGCTAGCAGACCCCAGAATAAACAGGCACACTACTTTTCATGTACTCAGAAGTGTAACTCATTTTCACGTTTAGATGTGACTATTGCAAGGGGACACAGAGAAACTGCACCAAAATTGGTTGCACCAGCAGTAGTTGTTGGCAATTTTTTTACCCACAGATACAAAGCTGAGATTAATTTCCCTGAAAAAGTTTGACCCATAACGAAGACAATTTTAAATGTCAGCCTTGCTAGAAAAGCTGCAACTTTTCACCTTCTGTGGCTTAATCTCATGCATTGTGGATAGGAGGTAATATACGTTTAGTGTGAAAGGACTATCCCTGTTTTGATAGAGCTTCTGGATTTAATAGATCAGGACTTGATTAGAGTACATCTAGCCATCTCTGGTAAGTTATAGTATAGAATGTTTTATGTTTATTTTTCCTTACATTCTAATGCAAGGGTAAATTCATTTCACCTGAACTTGTTGTTAATCATTTATATTTAGTATGTCTGGAAGAAGCTAAGAGTAATGAAAGGAAACACCTTCTCATTCTTTATTTGTTTTTAAATATTCCTCATTTTTTTCCTTCCTTTTTTTTTCCCCTCCACATGCTGATATTGCATGCATGGCTTGCTCTCAGCTTGCTATGAAACAAGCTGGGGCAAGCCTTGTAATATGATTCAAATTGTAAATCTCATGTCTTGCATCCCCCAAACACCTCATCTCATATGCAGTCTGGAACCTTCATTCCAGTACCAATTAGACTAATATATCCACCCAGCTCCGATTGGGGTGATGGATCGGCTGGTGGGGGAAATGCAGGCGATTTTCTCAGCTCCTCTGCATTCCCATAGGCATGCAGCATTTGACAGATTGGGCAGAACTGCCACGAAAGAGTCTGACACAGATGGTGTAATTAGAAAATGCGAAGTGCGAGTGTGAAATTTATCTTTGATCAGCACCTCCTTGCCAGATTGTCATCTATGTTAATATGATGATGGCTTCTTGGAGATGGATAGAAGAAAACAGCAGCCTTAAGGAAGAAATGGAGACAGTTCACAACGCAGAGAAGATATTTTGTTTAACTCAGAAACTCAATCAATTTCAACATGAGTAAAAAGTGATTTAATGTATTTAATTCATAGGAAAACAAATTGAATCTAAATCTGATACCTTACTTTGTTAGGCCCATAATCAATATGATAAAATCTTAGGTTTTGTTGGAAGAAGAGAGAAATTAATTTTTTATGAACAGTTAAATAAAAAAAAAATCAATTTATAGCTATAGGCACACTTGAAGCTACTGTATCACTCTTTGTAGAGACCTAATGTGATCTAAATTTATTCAAAAAATCATTGTAGAGCTGCTTGGACAGATATAAGGAGTTCAAAGATATTTTTTGCCTTCTAATCTTTGTATTTTCTATGATAGATTTCGGAATCTATTAAGGTTCACTACTGAGCACCAAAATCTTGAACTGTTTAATTTTCCCCCCTTTATTCCAAAGGAAGATTTTAACTGGTAATGTTTTCTTTAAAAGCTGAGGCACGGAGCAGTAGGTGCAACCTGACCAAGGTCACAGAGGAGAGTGTGGCAGGGCCACCACTGCTGGCAGGGTCTCTTCCCTGCCAGCCTGGTCCCCCTTTCATACCATGTCTGGCAGCTCCTGCAATCCTGTATTTGGGTGGGTCAAAAGGTTTAAGTTTACAAACCTCTATGCCATAGTTCATTTTGCTAAAAACTGCTCAAATGTTCACATGAATGGTGCTAATTTTCAGGAAGGCAAATTAGCATAATTAATGACCAGCCAAATTTGGGGGTAATACAGTATGTAATTAACATTAGAGAGTTCTGTTGTACCACCTGCCCCCACATTTCATTGTTGCAGTGTACGAACTGTACAGGAGGCTATTTTCCCCTTTGCTGCACTGAGCAGAAAGCAGCTTTCTTCATCAGAATAAGCCATTAGCTGTAATGGCATGTAGGTGTAATGGAATGTGCTCGAAACATCTGTGCTGAGAGCAGGGGAGAAATTGCTGCATGCAGTCGTAGGCCTTTGGGGAGCTTGATTAAGGATTGCTTCAGAGAACTTGAGATCTGGCTTGGGATGCAAAAAAGAGAAGAAAGAAAAATAACACTAATAGATTTACGGATGTACTGCAGGGAGAACAAAGGATTTTTAATTTTTTTTACTTCCCTTTATTGCTCTTATATTGCATCTGTTCTCTGCTGGGCTTTCACTTATTGAATTGATCTGGAAAAAAAATGTAGCTCAAAATGCAGTTTAGCAAAAGACATCCTTGCTGTATAAACATGAAAATAGCTTGATTTTCTTTCCTTTGTTTGCTAATGAAGACCTCATTGAAACCACAAATAATTCTAAAAATAATTATTTATTGCACATGACATTTCTCTAAATCTGTTTTCAAGTGATATGTCCTCTATCTAGAAATTATGTAAACACACACATTAAAAAAGCCCTTCACATAAAGACAATTTTTGCCTTGTGTTATTTGCTTTTCTGGAATATTCATCTGTTCCTTCTTGCATCAATTTTTTTCAAGATTTCTTTTAAAATGAATTTGTGATTTGTTTTTCTTCAACTCCATTTGTTTGCACACATTTTTAATAACCAATGGAATATAAACTCTCAGTACACAACAAGAGTAATTGCAGAACCACTGGGCTATGTCAGTTCTGGCTATTGACCCATCAAACTGTGAAAAAACTGAAATGCAGTTTACAGGATCTTAGGCAAGGTGATAGGGAGGAGAAAAGCAATGTTATAAAAGATTATTTTGATGCCATACAAAAAGAAAGGTTAAATGCTAGAAAAATCCATATGACAGAAAAGGGAATTAGTGTACTGCATGGGAAAGATGTGGCTGTATCGCATAGAAAATGGGAAACAAACCCGCAAATATTGAGTGGTTTACTGATTAAGTAAATCTTACACTTTCTAATTATAAATGACAACAAAGCTCTGTGTTCACCGGTTTCCATCTTACTTATGAAATAAGAAGCTTTCTGAGTTGGTGCCAAAAATGCCTTGCAATGAAGTTTAAAATATGTAGGGAGGCAAAAATGTAATAAAAATGCAAAAGCTAATAATATTATGGCGACTGGCATTGTTTACAATGTAGAGCACCTGCTGTTTTCAGAGGGAAAAAAAAGAGAGAGAAAGAAAAAGTGAAATCATCAAACTGTTCTTAAATGGAAAATCTGGGCTCTCTGCCAATTACACAATGTGTTTCAGGTGCACTGTAAATAGGAACAATAAAAGGTGCAGGGGAAAGAATCTGAAATGTTAAATCTCAGATACACAAGAATATTATTTGATGAAGTTACCTTGAAAGGAAATCTTGGGTACCTTCCAAATTGTTCAATGGGGAAATAGGTTTAAATTTTTGCCTCTGTGAAAAAGTTGTAAAAAACTAATTATCTCTTTAAAAAAATTTATTAGATTAACCCCAAAAAACAGAAGAGCCAAAAAGTCCAGGAAACCCACCAGGGACTTCCCCTTTACCAGTCTTTTCTACATAGGAGATGCTTGGAGACTATGGTGAAATATAACTACACCAAATGCTGTCATATAATAATAAAAAGCTAAACTCACCCCAGAATTATTATCTTGGATTTCATGAGGCCAGTGGTGAAGTCCAGTTCACTGAAGTCAGAACTTTGATATATGTTTCAAACAAAAACTCATACTGTCACAGCACCTTGTTCTGCATCCCAGGGAACAAATGATGCCTAAGTCCATTTCTTGAATTGGAGTTGGAGCATAGAAAATTGGCATCAGTTGGTTAAAAACCAGACTTGCATGCGTTTGCCTTGTGGTTGTAAGACTTCAGTTCTAGACAAGAGTTTTCTTCAAAGTATAACTACCAGAGCTGGGATGAAAATTGTTCCTTCATCTGTATAATCAGAAGGACAATGGGAAAATATGTAAGCGTGTGCTGGCTTTCTTTAGGGAAAATACTTTGGTCATGTGTTTTATTGCAGCAGAAAGTCAGGCAGTGCATAAGAGAGCATATGGGCAGTGGATGGACCCCTTAAGCGTGGTCAGAAACCAGTCATCTGGGGACTCTTTCTGCCTATGTCTAAGCAAATAAATAAGATGAATGATGGCCCATTCTCTGACCTTGAGCCCTGCACAGCTCAGCTCACACTGCTCATGGTTCACCCTCTTCTGCCTTAGGACATGGTGGGTGCATCCTCCCTGTCTCTGGGAAACAGCTGCTGACCTACACACCCGGGCAGTGCTGCTTGCAAGGGCCAAACGCCAAAGACAGTGGTAAGGGTTAAACAGTACGTATCTCATGGAGCAGTGCTTAAACATGTCCTAAGCCTGTTTAGTTTACTAGTATAGATGTAGCCTTGGAGACCAGAGACCAGATGCTGTGCATCTGCTGCACTCCCTGTAAGATCAGCCCTGATTATTTCCACACCCCATATCTACAGGGAAGGCCTGTAATAAAGCAGTAATCACTTTCCTTCCATCCTCACCTGAACCATGAGCCAGATCTTCATTTCAGTAACCCTTGGATAAATGAATAATCCTTCTATGTGACTGAAATCAGACATACAGTCTTTGTATTACTGTTTCTTCTGGGTCTGATCCTGCCAGGTTTCTCTGTTGTTAGCAGGAACAGGATCATATTTCTGTTATCAATAGCAGTTTGTTTTTCATTTCATGCTAGCAATTACCAAGCTATCTGAACAATGTTTGTGAGAGGCCATTTCTTTTAATAGAAAGAGAAACTGGGGACATCCTTGCTGCTATCATTTTACTGGGATATAGAATATCAGCATACTTCCATGTGACAACCCTTCCCCATAATTACTTTTATTTTAACTTCTGTGCCTAAACTAAGAGTAGTTAATGATGAAGCAAGAAGAAAATATGCGTCACACCTTTTCCCCACTTTTTTGGGAGCTCATTTACAAGATAACAACTTCAAATGGACAAAGCTAAAATGACACCAGAGATCAGCTGCAGGGCTGAAGCTAAAGCAGGGCTAAATAGGACTTTGGCTGTTATTGCCCTTGTATTGATATCTGCTTTTCTGGTATAGATCTGAGTGCCACAAACAAAAGCTGCAGGTCTCTTGTGGTGGTGGAAGAGGAAGGAAAAACATCTGAAAGGGGTCCAAGGAAAGAACAAAATTATAAGTCAGAGTGAGAAAAGGCTCTGCATGCTAGAGTTGCTCAGGGTTGGCTTTGAAGTTTTTTTTTCCCAAATCAAGGGTGGTTGTTCTCTAGGCTGGTGAATAGGCTGAGCACATCACTCTGGAAAATTGGTTCTAGTTGATCCTGCCTGAGCATGGGAGTTGGACCAGAAGACCTTCAGTGGTTCCTTACAAAATCAATCATCCTGTGGTTCTGCGAATCTATAACAGCACTTGTTCAAGGGATCTGAAAAATCATAGAATCATAGAATAGTTAGGGTTGGAAAGGACCTTAAGATCATCTAGTTCCAACACCCCTGCCATGGGA
>JAOEHY010000795.1:0-18090 GCA_025447955.1 Psilopsiagon aurifrons | reverse complement strand
GCCACAAGTCAAAAACACAGTGCTGCACCAGCTACCGAGAAGGAGAAAAATGACTGCTACTGCTGAACCCATGACAACCAGAAAAAAGAAATTCAACAGTACATAAAGCTCACTATTTCTATTGAAAATATGCTCATAACTATATAATAGCATGTATTCAGTTCCCCCACTGTCTCATGATTTTCTCAGTGTGATTTTTGTTTGTTTTTTTTTTTTTTTCCATGCTAAATTTTAAAATATATGGGGTTTATAGGTGAGCTGCTACATGGTAAAATTTTTTGCTGTTTTTTTGATGATTTGAGAGGATTCAAAATGAATTCTCAAAAGTTTGATCAAAGATTATTGAACTTCAAAGAAATGTTAATGACAAAGTCAAAAACTAAGAGAAAAAATATCATTGATTCTCATTGTTCTTCTCTTTTTAATGGAAAAAGCAAACTCAATGAGAAATGTAAACAAAAACTAAAGAAATCTTGGTGAACAAAGAATTTCAATTTGGGGAATGCAGGGTTAAGTTTAATTAATATTGTTTCAATTATGGTCTAAATTTAACATTAATTTTCCTTTTAATTTTTATTATATCAAATAAGGAAAAAAGTGATTTGCAGACACTAATTTATTCTTCATATTTTAAATAGTTATAGCCCCAAGAATCATGAATATTTCCTAGTCTTGTGATTTCTCTACAGATTCACTAGTTTTCTACCATGTTGCAATTATTCATTCATTCATCACTAGTTTGGCCTATATTAGTCTACTCTTGGACAGCTGAGTCTGTCTGATCTCATGCACTGTTACCTGCATTCTGCTCCTGGCTTCAGTACTAGCAAGCTGGCCAGCTTCTGAGAAGCTTCTTCTTTCTTACAAGAAATAGCAATCCTGAGCTACATTTATAAAGTATCTTTGACATAGGTGAAAAATCTTGTGCGTTGTTAGACATTATTTATTTTGGTTTTGAATAGAGATCCTTTGCAATGCTTCCACAGGGAAGTCAGATTAAATAGATCTGCAGCTTAACATCCTCATTTGTTAAACAAGCCAGCCTCCTAAAACATAAATACATTAAATATCGCTGTCATTAAATACACATCATAGAACAGTTAACGGCATTTAAAGAAGATCAATAGTCTCCATCCTATTCTGAATAGCTGCTAACAATCAATGTGACCTGAACTCAAATTCTCACTGAAGAAGGTGAGTAAAGAGAAAATTTTCCCTTTATGGGCTCAAATTACCTACATTAATGACCTCTAAATCAACACTTAATGGTTTAGCACATGAGAAATTCAGGCAGATATGGAATGCTTTAAACACCTATTGACATTCTGAAGCAGTTTGCTTTTTGACCTTTCCTGGCAGAATGAGTTCAGCCAGCAAACAAGAGAATGTCAGAATCTGCTGCAGAAACTAACTGCAATTATGAGACTAGAAAAGGAAACAAAGGCCTTGGGCAATATTTTTAGGTTGCTAAATGGTGGGCAGATTATAGATATGGTACTTAATAGTGAAGTGACATGGAAGTACCCTTTTAGAAGGTCATGCCTGCCTGAGAAGGGAGTGGTTTGGTTTATAATGATGGCAGAGTATTATCTAAAGTGGTTTCCATATGTGATGGGAGCTGTTGTCTCTGTAATGTTCCTGGAATACAGAGATCAAAAACATTTATTATTTCTGGAAACTGGATTGGTGTTTTTGAATACTTGAGGTGTTAAATAAGGTTCATAATATTATGTTAATTCCTAATTTGATTTCTTAATTGACTCTACATCCACTGGTGGTGAATGACTATAAACCCATCCAATTTGAATGATCATGTTTATACCTTGCAACATGTCATTTTAAATAGACTAAAGAGTTTCATCAGAAAATGCAGATTTGCTGAAAAGAATTACAGAAATATCCAGAATCTCCCTTTGCCTTCTGTTCTCCATACTCCTTGGATCTTCTCTAAGCCCTGGAGAAACCCAGAAAATTTGTATCAGGCCTTTCGTTGTCTTGTTTCAAAAAGAGTGATGTAGCCACTTTTCTTGGCAATTGCTGTTCCTGGGAAAAAAAAAAAAAAAAAAAAACACCACATGAATGTTATTTTCTAACTTCAGCACCCCTTTTATTTGATTTCTGTTCTGAGAGACGGGAAAAAAAAAAAAAAAACCAAACCAAAAATAAGAAGCCTTATATGAACAGTAAGAAATTTATCAGATGAATGTTGCATCTTTCACAGCTTTTCCAGGGATTTTATCTTGTTGGTGATAGAAAATGGTGGGGCTCTGACAGCAATGCTATAGGAATTTTTGTATCAGACAATGAGAAATGTGTCCTCTTTGATTTAACGGATACTGGTGCAGTAGATTTTGACCTGCCTTCCATGTGATTGGGAGCTAACTTGTTTCTCTGCCAAGTTTTGGTATCATAGGACAGCTGGGGTTTCTCTTGACTCCGAGCTGCCCTGAAGGACAGTTCCGTCACTCATGCAGCTGCAGTGCCACAGAAGTTCAGTTAAGCAGACTTTTTCTCTAAAATAACTTGGACATGCAGAAAAGAATTTGTAAAAACAAGATTCACATGTAAAAAATGATCCCACATCTCCTTAACTTTCATCAAGTATGCTTTACATGCTATTCCTCAAGGATGTGGAAAACACTGTCTTCAGTTTCCAGACATAACTGTCAACTTAAGCAGTCATTTCTCTGTAGCAGCCTCAGACATTCACACAGACAGCAGACACATGTGGGCTTTCACAGTCTTTGAATTTTTAAACAATATTGGTTCAATGTAATCAGCTAAAACAAATCCACAGTGCTACCCTAGTGATATGAATAATATCTGAAATGCAGAAACAGGCTATGTTCAGAATAGCTGAAATATTTTACTTTCTGATTGGCTTTGAGCTATATATTTATAGAATTATTTTTTCTCTTAATAATTTCTGTTTCAGAATAATAAGAAATCTCTGCAGGCAAGGGACTTCTAGAGGATTATTGCACTGATCAGGTGGTTGTACTTGACTTACAGTGCCATGTGACAACATACCTGAAGAATAGACTTAATCCTGTAAAAATGCACAATTTTTTTTTTCTCTAATGCTTTGAATATCACCTGCCTCCCTGCTTTTCACATAATAAGAAATTCCTATATTTGCTATACACTTAAATCGTCTTTTGTAGAATGACAATGCAGTCACTATACCTACAGTAGTTTTTTGATTCAGCATAGGATAGTAATTTTATGGCAGACAGAATGAAGCTAGGATAAGGTGAGGATCAAAGTTCTCGAGGTCAAAGGGAGAATCTCCTCATCTGTTGCTTTATGATGCCATGCTCCAAAGTGGTAACATTGTGCAGATCCTTCTGCCCCCTGGCAAAGAGCTTTGAGCTCTGGTTCAGCAGCAATAGGAAATCATGGAGTAGTATTTGAGTTGGAAGACAAATGGCAGTAGCAATTTTCTAACTAGGAAGTTTGCATTGTAGATTCTTATTCACAAGGTCATTTTTCCTGCCTCTGTGTGACTCAAGTGCTGTATCAAGACAGCTCATGGGAGAGTAGGTGTCAGAGTTAAAGCTGAATTTGAGAGCCTGGAACACTAAGGCAGTGTATAATATTTGCTGAGGGACACTGGTGCTTTGATTATACGTCGCAGGAGGGTTATGCATACTGGCAGCCTGGAGGGTTGTGCTACACATCTTCCTCAAATGGAATCTGCGTGGAAAGGCTCTGTAAAAGGAAGGATGACTCCCCAGCTGCCTATGGACATTAGTCGATAGTTTTAAAGCGTTCCTCCATATACAGAGTGCAGCAGTGCAGAAGAATGTATCAAATTCATACCTCTATTCAAATCCTTCTAGCACAGAAGGATCTCTATTTGGAGGGAAGCAAATACAGGAATGTGAAACCAAGTCAACAGCAGTACGAACAGTTGAACATCCCCTGCTATGTCTTAGTATCAAAGTGTGCAGCTTTTTTCTCCAGTTTCTTTCTCCTAAGACAAGAGCCATGCAGAACAAGCATATTTGTTAAAAAAATCAAATGCAGAATGTTACAGTGAGCAGCTAACTCGCACAACTTGCTAATGTCTAGAAGCACCGAAGAGCTTAAAGGGATATTCATGCTTGTATTGCTGTCATTAATACACTGGTGTTGCAATCAGCAGGCTTGCTGTGTCCCATTAGACACTATGAGACTAAACAAATTTCAAGGAAATAAGACATATGCCAAATGATAGCAAAAAGGCTAACAAAAATTAGTGTGGTTTTAAGTTTTAAAGGGTAGGGTTTCTCATGCACTGAATAGGTGCAGTGCACAGCTTAGAAGGCTTTTCTGTCATTTGTGTTCGGGATGAAAGAGTAAGAAGTGCAGATTATGTTTTTCAGATTAGTCCACTCCCTGCTCAGTGATCTGGGGAGTCTACATCTGCTCCACTATTGCTGACCAGCTAAGAGACCTCAGTGGAGACAGCTGCAGGCCCCAGTGAAAGGCTCAGGTTCACAAGCATGTTTAGAAGCCCAACTGCCTTTGAAAACAGCTTAGATAAAAGGAGTTAAAAGCCGTGATGCTGCTGAAGATGTCGGCTGTACATCTTTAAGCTTAAATTATTGAACCACATCTGTTTCACTGTGGTCCAGGGTTCTTTCATCAATGACAGTCTGTTCTCACCTTAACCAGCTAGTTACACATCCTTGCTCACATGTTGAACAGCCGCATGCTAATTAAAAGAGGAAATGGAAGTCGGTGGAGGATTAGAAAAAGGAACTTTAAACTAGAATTCTAACTTTAAAAAAAATTTTCTGCGCATCAGAACTTCACAGATCATTGAACTCAGATTCCTGGCCTCTGGTGAAGGGGAATCCTACAAAATGATGCGTTTGATGCTAGTTGATATGAATTTACCCAGATTTTATGTAGTATTATTCACTTTCTTTACAACATGTGCTAAAAATATTTTATGCAATACATGATTTTATAAAAAAATGCCCAAAATAATAATAGGCAAGAGGTGAAGTGTTGCAGCAGTCTTACACCCAGTACTGCTACTTTATTAATGGATTTATAAGGACCAAGATTAAATATTTATGTTTACTCTGACTTGGTGTGCTGATATTAATCACGTTGTTATGTGATAAGGTCGGACCAGAAAACATATATATCTATACAGATACACCACTCTTTAAAATTCTATTTTACTCTACCCAATTACTTAGTAAATATAATGCATTACATATGAAAAGCTGAAGAAGAAAAATGTGGTGACTGGGAGATAAAAACCCAGCACTTTCTCCACTAAAGTTGTACCAGGACCTTCTGCAGATAAGCAGCAGCATTGAACAGTTGTGGTGTTCTTAACCCTGGGAGATGATGTTGGAATACTTCACTTCTGCTCTTATGAAGGTTGCGAGTCACATGTGTAAGTTCTTGATATTACTTTGTATTTTTACCAAATGAGTCATTTTACATATGCTGGATACCACTTTTTTTTTCTCTTTGTTATGCCCTAAATGCAATTATAGTAAACTCTCAAGGTTACTTTCCTTTAGTAATTGACTATTTGTATTTAGATGCTGGAGGCCTTTGGCTTCGTCCTGTGCCTTGTATTTTCAAGGACTCTGGTATCATCTTGTGCTTGTACTCTCAGGATACCTACTTTGAGTTGTGGAAAACATGTCATCAGTCTTATTGAAATGCCGGTGGCTCTCTGGAAATATTCTATGTGCTGCTTAGATAAGCTATGCTGCAGCTGAACAGACTTTGTCAGGACTCTACTAACTTCAAGTAACTGAATGTGTGATCCTCTTTTTAGGCAATACTTTTTCTCATCAGATGGGCAATTTCATTACGTTTTTCTCTGAGAAGTGGTATAATTTTGAACACTTGTAGTCGCTGAAATTAGCATACTTGCTAGAAAGAAGAACCTCAGTCTATTCATAATCCAATTTCAATACACAACTGTTTCTGATTATGTCCTTCTGGGACATAAGCATATTTCTTCTGGGTTCCCTGCTGCGCTGCAAGTGTCAGATTCAGTGTTGTGTCTTGCCAGTACCTTCATGATACTTCTACAGTAATATTAAATTTTCTAGGAATTACTTTATATTCAGGTTTGGTGGGTGTGCATAGTGAGAACAGTGATATGACATCTGTGAAGACATGCTTTGAAGAGCACTTCCTAGTTTGTACAAATAAATGATGTCAGATCATTTTATGTAAGAGGCCACAGAATACCTAGACAAAACTGCTGCTCTCGTCCAAACTAGAAAGGTGCACATTTGTGATAACTTCTTATAATTATAATCCTGACTTCAAAGATGGTGTTTTATGTTTTGCTTTGGTCGGGGACATTTAAGTACAGTAGAGATCCAGTTCTACTGTAGTTAGTTGAAAAACCCTTATGTTGAAATGTTGACTTTCCTAAACACTCTAAAATCTTCACATTAATTCTGAAATCACCCTGTAAATTACTGTGCCAGATGGAGAAACAGAGTTAAGGTTTAAATTTGCTGGAACAAGGGGCTTCTTAAACACATTCCCTTCAATTCAGTATTTTTTAACATTCTTTCAAATTTATTTGTACATCTCTCAAGATAAATCATCTTGTCA
Organism: Psilopsiagon aurifrons; assembly: GCA_025447955.1. NCBI lineage: Eukaryota > Metazoa > Chordata > Aves > Psittaciformes > Psittacidae > Psilopsiagon > Psilopsiagon aurifrons. The sequence continues at coordinate 11,502 of JAOEHY010000795.1, read as the reverse complement.
TCCTGCTGTCCACCAAATTAATTTCTCTTGCTTGATTTTAATGTCAGCTTTCGTAGGATTCTGAGCAGTTACTGCAGTAGCGATATTCAGCTAATATCCTCTGGCTGAATCCAGGCAAGCTAGAATTTTTTTTGTGTCTTGAGTTAGAAGAAGCAGTTAACCTCCGTTAGCTTAATTGGTGCAAATGTTTGTGCTTGAGAATCAGCTCTGGTGCAGCTGTCCCTATTACCAGTTGGTAGTTGCTAAATCAAAGCTATCCCCAATTCTGAACAGTGCCTAAGGGTTCCTAGAAGTGAAATGAATATAATGGCAGGCCACTGTACCCAATAAAGTAATCCTTTCCCATGTGAATTTGAACTGTAAATTATATCCATCATTCATTTGGAAAGCAATGCAAGTTTTAGAGTGTGTTGTTTATCTCAGTTGCTGTGTGGTTTTAAAACTAATCGGCCTCAAACTAATGCTGTTCCACAAACGGAGTCTTTTGAGATTTTTTTCCTTGGTTTATAACCTTCCCCCTTTGGTGCACTTGTCAGAGATTTAGTATAGTTTATTGAGCTCTTATACAGGCCCTGCTTCAGCCTTTTCCTCAAGTCTGCTGGATAGGCATCAGCAGGTCACTTTTACTCCAGCAACTTGGTTTTTCTTTCTGTTAATGAGCTCAACAAAGCTACCACTGTTGTACGATCTCCTGGAGAAAACAGAAGTTGTATTTAACAATGGAATGTTCTGTAATCTGGCTTGCTACACATCTCCTGAAATCCATCTGTATTATATCTTTCCTCCTACACTCTGAATTTGTCCTACTGTATGCATAGCACTGAATCTGAGAGGACTGCAAGAAGCTACAAGATCTAGAGTCCTGGCATGACAATAAACTTAAATAGCTCCCTCCAAAGAGAGGATGACATAACAAAGGTGTATTTATTATTGACCTGAAATCTTCTAAATAAATGGTTTATCAAACTGACTCCTTGATATCACTTATCGCCAAAAAAGAATCTACAGCTTGTGTAATGCCTGGCTCGACCAAAATTCTTCAGCAGGATGCCACTGAGAACTCATAAGCTCAGGGTTAAAGATGTGCTCAGATGCCATGTTGGCTTACTTCCCGTGTCTTCTTGTTAGTCTTGGAATCAGGTAAAGGTCACTAGAGAGTGTTAGCATTTGTTCCCCCATCTTTTGTTTATCTGTATGTTCTTGTATTTCATTACAGTAAATATTCCTAGTAACTCTGCCTTCTGATAAAATAATATTTGCTTTATGATTGTCTGAGAATACCTAAATGTGTTGTGTATAATCACATTTGGGAGAACATAATTTGAGTTTAAGGGAGTTATTTTTTCCCACAGCAGATGCATAATTCAATTAACATTAATGTTAAATCTAGCTATCACTTTACTGCTGCTGCACCATGAAGGTAATTACTTTCTGGTTAACTTAAATTCTTTTGTAGTTGCAATGATGAAGTTATTCTTAATGTGTCTGGAATACTAAGTCTTGTTTGTAGGACTAGTGAATTCTATGTCTGATTCTGTACATTCCAGCTTTGGACTGCTTATGAATTGCCCCAAATAGGATGTCTGTAACTCCAAATACAAGGAATCCCACAGTAGTTTTGGGGAGTTACTCACACTGAAGCTAAGAACAGGTGTAAGTGCCTCCATGACCCAGTTGATGTGCATGTTAATTGCCAGACATCAACTAAAATCAAACACTTGATCTTTATGGTATTAGAAGTTTTGAACTGGAATACAGCTATGCGTGCCTTTATGTTATGGTACTGGGTGTCAGAGAGGATAAAAGGTGCATCAGAGAGCTTGGGAGGGTACTATGAATTGCATTCTACCTGCTCTGATTGAGAGGGAAGAGGGTTTGTACATGTACTGTCTTCTCCTTGTGCACTGATTTAACAAGATCTTCTTGGACCCCTTCTTTCCCAAGACAACTTGCTAGTTGTGTCTAATTCTGCTTGTTAGTTGAACCTAGTTCTTCCCAAAAGTTAATCTTTCAGCTGCCAAGGTTAGCTGTAATCGTGTATTGACAAAAAGCCAGGGACTCCCAGAGTTGTTGCTATTATTATTACTATTTTTTTTGTTGTTGTTATTTCTATGTCTATTTATACTTCTATTTTTTCCTGGTATTCTGAGAAGTGCTTTCAGAACAGAGGGTTTCTTCTAAAACCCCTTTTTTTTAGTTTTATAATTATAAAATTTAAAAAAAAATACATGTGAAAGCCACAAAATATACACTTAAAGGTCCACGCCCAGTTTATTCTCTGATAAATGGTCCTTTTGAGAAAATCAATTACAATGTCAGGATATCGAGTTCAGTCATGTCTTCTGAAAGGTCAAATGAAAGTGAAAGATCATACTCAAATTTATCTCTTCTCAGAGAATAAATATTTTGAGTCTAGAATTATCTTGGCCCAGTACCTCTCCATATATTTATATACCTATACCTACAAATATATTTATGTTTAGGTATGCATACATCAAAAATGCCCTGTTGAATGCATTCTGTCATGGCAAGCCGATCTTCAGCTACTCCGATTTATGATTAGTGACATATTGAAGGATATATAGATGCATTCCTGTGAGAGCATAACAGGATGGCAGATCTAGCAGGAGGTGCTATTTTTACCTTAAAAACCACGTAAAATTCTCTTTGAGGAAGAGAAGCAAGAGCAAGGAGGAAAGTAACCTTGGGGTGGATTTTCCACTGCAATTACAAATAATGTAAGATAATAAGTCCATTAACAAAGCTTAAAAGAGCTTATTTATATCTCTGTATTGTACTTAGCTGTGGAATTAAATTCTGATATCTCTGTCCTTTACCACATAATGGAACATAAGGTTGTTCTTAATTGTTTCTCTCAGAGTAGCTTTGCAGATTTTCCTTTCAAATTTAAAGTTTATCTGCTCCTGCATGAAAAAAAAAAAAAAACCCAAACAAACCACATGCTGAAAAATATGAATCCCTCACACTTCTTGGTTTAAAAATCTCAATATGACAGCCTTGGTCTTTGTTTTTAAGGTCTGTAGCTTCAACTTTCTATTGCAGAAAATTTTCTTTAATGTAGGAATGACTAGGTGAAATGAAATGATTTGTTAAGTAGGAAGTCAAATCGTAAACATAGTAGTCCTCTGTGGAGGACTTATAATCGATAGCACTGTGTAGTCTTAGTTGAATATTTACCATGCTTACTGCCTGTGCAAGTTAATCCATTGACAAATTTGTGCAGAACAGAGGGGAAAGTTAGGCAGGTTATGGTGTTCAGGCTTTTGTAAATCTTCAGTCAAAGCCCACTTTATTCTTTTTTCCCTAGACTTTCAATTTCTTAATTTTAGGTAGCTCCAAAGAATTTATAAGTTTCATGCTTAAAATTCTGTGTACTTTGTTAATATGTCCTGCCACTTGTTCACTTGCTTATTTTTAATAGTGGATATCTTGTCCATTACAGGTCCATGCTAATTAAATTTATGCAATCTTTGCCCTCAGTGCCAGTAAGACTAATGCTGGATTGAAGTCTAAAATGTGGAGTTTCTTTAGAGTTACTGCTTGTACTGGAGAAGAGCATACACATAATTTTGAAGACAGTGTATGGTCCATAGGTGAGACATGCTACTTGTGAATTTTGGGGTTTATGCGCTCATTTCTTATGGTGTGCATCTTTGTAATTATTCATGCACACTGACTCTTAAGCAGAAATGTAGAATGCTTTAGATCCTGGTTTAGGTGGTTTTCTTCTCCTCATGTGTCATTGTGCACTAAGAGACTCATAGAGGTTCCTGTCCAATTGCATCATCCTGAGAAGAGGGTATGATGCTGTGGTACGTTCAGGTTGGTGAAAGAGATTCTCTTTAGTAAAATCTCTGAGTAGAATACTAAATTTCAGTTCAAATGTTTAAAAACTATTTTGCTTTTTAATAGCTTCAGTAGTAATTCCATGAGTCTTCTTATCAAACTTTGGAACAGGAAAGCCCTTGAGCTTTCAGAAGAAACCTCAGATCTTTTCTTTCCTCACTCTGACCATGGGTAGAGCTTCATGGAAGCAAAGCTAGTGTGGTAGGAAGTAGAGAGTTTGAGGGGAACAGAAGGCTGATTTCTTTTATTGTTAGGTTATTTTATTTAACATAAATATCCCCTGACTAATCGGGAAGTGATTAAGGCATCCCAGATCAGTGAAAAGTTTTGTCACCATTATAGTTTGTAAAATCTAACTGGATATAATTTTACAGAGAAATCTTTTTTCCTTCACTTAAAAAAGAATAAAGAACTCATCAACTAATCCAGCTAACACTTCATATTTCACTCCTAGTCTGCTCTAGTAGTCTGTTATCATGCCATGCTCCATCCTCATGGAACCTAACCCCAGTGGCAAAGAGAAATAATCCATTTCAATTTTAAAATCCTCCTGAAAGTAAGTGAACTTGATCCAAAGACTAGTGAAATAATTAAAAGGACTTCCTTTTAATTATTCCTTTTAATCCAAAGCCTTTATGTGGGCTTTGGATTAGTCCCTTTTTAAAGAAATAAAGTATTTAATCTGAGGAATTAGACTATCCCCTTTTTACAGCATAGAATGTAAGATAGAACTGAAATAACTTCATAGTAATTCCTAAAGAACAGCAAAGGTCAAGGTTTTCAGAGGTTTTGCTGGACCAGATTTTCCCTGGACAATTTTCAAAGCTCTGCTATCTTTAACATCTTTGCAAATACCTGTAAGTGGGTTATGCAGTGTTGCTTTTTTAATTCTCCCAGGTAGAGCTGCTTACTACCTTTGCTCTCTTGCAGTAGCAATCAGAAATATTAAGCAAGAGGTAAAAGTGGGTATTAAAAACCTGGCCAGTGGCCAAGTTGATGTAGCATAGCACTTTGGGAAAATAGAACATGTTGGACACTTTAGGTGTGCATTAGCCACACAAGAGGAAACAGCTAGAAATGTTAAGAGGTTAATTACTATGAGTGAAACAAAACAGGAAAGATGTTGCAAAATTAGCCTACCTGTCTTTTGAGCAACTGAAATGCTGGTACAGATTGTAGAAAATAATTAAGTTTATAATTATTCATGGTAAAAAGTAAGCTAATTATTTTAATTATTATATTTACCTCAATGGTTTTAATTAGATACTTTTTAAGTAAGAAATATGTATGCTCATAAGACGAGGTAGGCAGAGCTTCCAGTGCTTTCTTCAGAGACAGCACTGTTTCCTGTCTCTTACCCTCTGTGGAATCATTTGTGTCCAGAGCCTTTCTTTATTTGCTAGGTTCCAGCAGCTTCAAGTTTTTGGATATTGTTTGAGGAGTTTAACTCTCCAGATAAAAGATACCTCAGTGCCTAACAGAACTAACTGCCCCTTAGTCTAAGCACCTACAATTAACAAACACAAAGCTGTGACTACCTCAGGAGACTTGAATCCCTTACCAGATCTGGCCTGCAGCAATTATTGAAGAGAGAAATTTCCTAGCAAGAATGTCAGATTGCTATGGGCATCATGCAGATCCTAATGATTATAAGGAGCTAAGATTTCCTGTGTATGTTAGTGCCCTGTTGATTCTAGCTGCAGCTTCTTCCAGTTGATTTCACAATATGTATGTTGGAAATTGTAGAACAAAGCTCTGCTCTTACTCTCTATCTCTCTCTTCTATAAAGCAGAAGAGTTAGCTAACTTTTACATCCATGGGTGGCAGGCATCCAGCTATCTATCTCAGGTGCAAAATTTGTTTTATGTGACATGGGTAAATGCATGCCAAAATAACCTTAATGTCAGAGGATGAGCCTTTGCTAACTGTTGTCTCAACAAAATCTTGCAAGGGCTAGATATTTACAACTGGGCTTATTTGCTGACTTCATTAGAAAAAGACACATGAACCTCTTATGAGCTTAAATCTATGTGCAATAGAACCAAGGCACCAGGAGTTGTTTTGCCATGAGGCAGAGCTTCAGAATATCATGACAGAAGTCTATTTGATTAAAAGATTCAGGGTTCCTTACGTATTTAGTAAAAAAAGGCTATCAAGAAATTCCTTTTGAGAATTAAATAGGAGAAATGGACGAGTAATAAAAGTTAAATATTTATTTGCCTAAACTGTAATTTCCCTGCTTGGACTTTTATATGCAGGTCCTCAACTTCAAGCCATTCCATTCTTCTGAGATGCAGCACGTATTATCTTAATGTTGGGTTAATGGAATTATGGCATTTTTGAAACATTTTTATCTGCCTGAAGCATACTATGCAGACAGACTTTACTTATGGCTAGCCATCTTCCATTAAATAAAAAGCATTGTGATATGTCTATATGCTATTTTTTGTAATTATTTCATCACTTTGTGGAATATAACTCTGGAGCACACCCCTCAAAGTTCTGTTTCCTGTCACCCAGTGAAATCACCTAATTATCTGATAATTTGAGATACTTCATCATGTATATTTCCCCCTCATTAAGGTTTAATTCTGTTAGGCTCCACTTACACATTTCTGACTAATTTGACAGGATGTCCTGATAGTTAAACTTCTTCAGAACTAAAGTTATTATTTAGGGCTGGAAAAAGGCTGCTTTATGTCAATTTGTGATTCATCAAAGCACCGGAATTTTAAAGTATTGGTTAATAACCTATTTCAATCCTTGCATCAAATACCACAAAATTAATTTTTGTATTGTTAATAAGCCTATATATAAAGATTCTGAGATACACTCATGCAACTGTGTGCTAAGTTAGTATGATCCATTCCAGACTCCCACAGTAGAAGAGATGATGAGAGACAATAATTACACTGATTCATGTGAATGGTTTGGTTCTGTTGAATGAATTTTTATGGTCACTGGAGCTTCAGCATAGCTGAGTAAAGATTTTCTTTGGTGTCTTCAGTTCTTGTATCTTGCACATCCATTTGTGCTGCCAAGTGTCTGACATAAAGGTACGTTGGGCTTTTTAGGCTAATGTTGAAAGCAGTGGAGAACTGCTGGAGATCTATGAAAGAAAATTCAATGCAAATGAAAAACATTGTTAGGTCATGTTGCAGTAGTGAGATCTCACATGTGGGTGTAGGCAAGAGAAAGAAATTGTTAAATTTACTGTCATACTCTTTCCTGAACAATTAAAATTAGCCTGTTTACTTAAAGCAAGGTACACTACAAAAGCTGATGAAACATTCACCTCAAATCAAGCATTCCAGAATGAGATCACCATTGCTAGTGAAGGAACTTATGACAAGTTTGGAAGTCATTTACCCCAGACTTTCAAAGGTATGTAGATAGCTACTCACACTAACTCCAGGGGAGGCTGAGTTCAGTGCCTTTTTTGTTCTGTCAGTTACATATTGCTGAAAGAACTATTGGTATACCAAGTTCTACGAGGTAGTCTAATAAGCCAATATATGTACAAGTTAACTCAAATGTTTGTGATAATGTGCAAATGGGAGCTGGCAGAGTAAAAAGACCAAAGAGGAAAGGTATTTCATTTGAGGAGCTGACAAGGATATAGCATTGCTGTGTTTCACTGCTCAGCAGGCAAAACATCTGTTTAATTCCTTTATGTTTTGGTTGTCCTTGTGGCTAAAGATCTGACATTCACAAAATTTTGCTAGGCAAGTCCATGCTAGTAAAATGCTTCTTTTTAGTACCGCATACTGTAATTCAGTGTTTCCATTTGTTTAAGCAGCTGGCATAATAGAATAATTTGTACTCTGATGTCCTCCAGTTGTCCTCTGCTGAAATCTAAGCTATCATGCTGAGGGGTAGTATACAAAAGGTAATTTTCAGATATATACAGCTCAAGAAACCTTAGACAAAACTGCTTTGGGTTCAGAATATATGCTTGCCAGAATTGTAACCTCAAAACACTTGTATTTCACAATGAATAAATCAGTTATTTCTATTTTTTAGGTACTGCTGCACTTACATATGTGAAAAGTTATTTTTAGAATATTGATCTCTTTCTAGGTAAAATAGAGACATCACTTCAACTTTCAGTATGCTATCTATATTTGCCTTTGTGTGTGTGTTTGTACATACATAAGCACTCTCTTCCCTCCCTCTCTCCCCACCCCCCAAATGTGAGCATTTGACGTGCAAGGAAAGAAAAGCAGATCTGCTATTTTGATGCATATATCGATTTAATTTTGCTGTAAGTGTGGTCTGGTGTAATTTTGGAACTTAAAACGAAAAATTCCTGACATTTTGTAATAGAAAAAGAGAATTTTTAATTGTCATTTTAAGAACAGGACAACATTGCTGCTAGTATTATTACAGAATGAAGGCCAAAGCATAAAAAGGTGTTGAATAGATAGCATTGGAGATAGAAAGCCTTTGCTTTTCTAGAGATGAGATTATACTGCCATCATAACAGCTGTTACATTGCTGAAAAAAGTTCCATCACCAGAAATCACATCAATAAACCCAGCCAGTTTAATAGGATTCCTGGAAGCAAGAAAATGTAGATAGTTTGTCAAAGCTACATTCCTGCTTTCTAATTGATTACACAGAGGATCTGTGTTTGGGTTTTTTTTTTTTTTAATTTTTTTGAAAGACCCATGTTGAAAGAGCCATTGTTTTTTTCTATGGGAAGAATTTGAGCAGAGTGGATATCTTCATTACTTTTCTTTCAGAAAACTAAATAGCTTTGAAATCTCAGACCTTAAGTGACACTGTGAGACTGAGAGATCACACATAGCACCAAAACAAAAGACAGAGCCAGGACACTCGTTACGGTGCAAAAGAAGGATGTGTAGAAGGTATCTCAAGTACCCAGTGTCAGATCCCGGCCTCTCTTCACCAAAGTCTCAGGCAAAAGGGTTATATTCTACTTTGAATATTCTCACATCTTTCACAGCTATACAGTGTGTGCAAAAAGGTGAGGAAGAATTGCAAAAAATTGCCTTTATTTGTTCCTTTATTTGTTTCCTTTATTTGTACCTTCTTGGACTTTTCACTAGGATGAATGCAACTAAACGGAATCATTTTACCACCTCTTTCTCCATGTGATTTTGTGTATGGAAATTCAGATTTTCTCTGATTTAAAAAAACATTGTGTAGGATTTTTTCCTTACTATCTTTTCTTTAACTTTGAGCTCTTACGATCAAAAGAGGAAAACACAGATAAATGCGTAGAAGTTTCTTTACACACCGGATCACAGGTATTTGAAATAAGCCTTTAGCCAAGAATTATTTCCAACAAATTGTATGCAGCAGATATATCTGAGTAAAAAGATGTTGCTTCTAAAGGGGAATGTGTGTGACACCATTTTGGGTCCAAATCTTCACAAAAAGCATGCTGGAAGAAATGCTACCAGCCAGCCACAGAAGTTGTTACTCACATATTGTACAAAAGGCCAAATGCCAAATATTTGGAGTGAAAATGTTGCATAAGCACAAACAGAAGCTGAAAATATAAACTGGCAAGCGTGTATTGAATGAAGTATTTACTTCGGCATACCTGTCCAATGCTACTGGGACGGCTGGTTGCTTGTAGCTTCAGGCTGTTTCTCCTAAGCATGCAGATAGATATAGGCAGAATCTATAGGTTTGGTAAACTTGCTATCACATAAATTTTTCTCTAATGTAGTCTAAATGTCAACAAGATAAGCACATTGAGTTTATTTTCAGTTTTGAAGTCTGATAAAAGCAACCAAATCAGGAAAGAAACCAACAGAGAACCAGACATGTAGTCAACAGCTTATGTCTTAGCCCAAAAAAGTACGAAGTGCAAAATTTAAAAGGGAGAAAGATTCATGAACATTTAGGAAATTTTGAGGTCATGCTTATACTTCCTTGTTTTCACAATATGCACTTTGAATGTCTCCATAAATTTGAGTCCGCCCTTACAGAACAGATGGCTAAAAGAGATTTGCACCAAAGCCTCTAGATTTATGCTCACCGACTGCTGAACCCAGAAGTACTGAAAGATTTGTCGTTGTAGTTTGACTTGAATGGTTATGTCAGTTCCCATCAATACAACTAATGTTTGTGCAGTGTGAGCTTCTGCATGAACAAGAATAAAGAACTTTGTGAATTGGGGCTATCTGAAAGCCATTCTTGTGGAGCAAGAGGAAGAACAGCTGTTACCACTCAAAGGAAACTTCTATTACTGTTCATCAGTGTAATAGAACAAGGAATTCCCCAGAACTTGTTTTCCTGAGTAATAGTAGTGGCACAGAGGTATAGGGGATTAGTGAAAGAATGGAGAAATGAATGGGGGAGACTTCTGCTCTGTCTCTGCCAGATCACTAACAACCACACGTGAGTGAAATCACTACTTTCTCAGCTGCACTTTCAGTTCCATATGGGGCAGTTGGTGGGTCTGCATGAAGACAGAAAAAGACAGAGGCATTCATCAGGGAGTATGTCAGCTTCTTGCTATGGAAAGAGACACCTGTGTTATGTGCTTATGTGATCTGCTGATGCATACGTCTGGATTTGATCCCTGTTTCCATTTCATTGCACACAAATCAGATTAAAGTTGAAATCTAACCAGAATGGAATGAGTACTAAATAGCAGAGTTTTCACTCTGCTACTCTGAGTTTAGTCAACTGGACTGTTGTTTTCCTCCAGCCTCCAATAATTATGATGGTTTATTTTAGCTTTTGGATATTCAGTATCCTCAAAAGCCATGCAGTTGTTTTCTCTAGTTATGTTATGAACTGTATGACAGTGATGACAACAGTGATTCTAGCAAGCTGCCTTTGGGCAGCAGCTGAAGTGAGAATGATGCATGTCTGCGCTTCAGATCATCAGGGCCTAGACCCTGTAAAAGACTCAGCAATCGCATTGGGGACTGGGAGTATTTCAGAGGATGAAGGCCTCTTTGAATATGAATTAAGATAGCTTTACCACCTTACTGTTCCTTATCGAGTAAAATGAAAAGTATAATGATAAATTTAAACTGATTTAAAAAAGGCATAGGTGCAGTTTTCATCTGAATTACTTTTACTGACTCTCTACCAGAATAGGCGTACTGATTCTTTACTCTTTACTGTGTTTAAGCAGAATCTCCACAAGAGATTCATATGGAGCTGAACCCGTGTATCCCAATTGTAGAAATCTGGAAGTTAAAGGTAGACACTTCAAGCTGTGTACAACACTTGTTAAACACACTAAAAAGTGGTGAACATTGATGAACTTGTGGGAACTGATGCAATATTTTCTGTTAAAAATGTAATAGACATTGGACAATGTAGCTTTGTGGAAAAAGCACTGAACTGGATGATGACACAAACTTGGATTCAGTTCAAAGTTCTGTCTCCAATATACATGGTGAATTTAGGGAAGAGGTCATGTACGCATATGTGTTAAATCTGCATATGCCAACTTTTCCTTTTGAAGAGCTTAGGAAAGCACTTAACTGCATAAGAGGTAGGTATATTGTATATTGGGAATATGGCAAACACATGACACTTTATGCAATTAGAGCTAAAGACTAGTTTTTCCTCAATTTTTTTTTTTTTTTTTTGGGGGGGGGGGGGGGGTTGTTTTTTTTTTGTTTGGGTTTGTTGTTTTTT
>JAOEHY010000794.1:0-52853 GCA_025447955.1 Psilopsiagon aurifrons | reverse complement strand
GCTGGTGTGGGACGAGCAGGCCAAGGAGTGGCGACGGCGCTGGGGCTACCGGCGGGCCGGCGGCGACCCGGCCCGTGCCTGGCTGGCGGAGGTGCCGGCGGGCGCCGACCCGGAGGAGGACCAGTTCGCCCGGCTGCGGCGGGAGAAGCGGGAGCGGGTGGCGCGTAATGAGCTGAACCGACTGCGCAACCTGGCCCGGGCCCACCGGGCCGGGGCCGCCATCCCCGCCGCGCCCCTCCACCCCACCGGCCACCAGAGCAAGGAGGAGCTGCGCCACGTCTCCCGGGTCGCGCGCGTCTCCACCGCATCGCTCGGCCGCTTCCAGCCCCGGCTGCCCAAGGAGCCGGCAGAGCTTCCATCCCGCAGCGGTGGCAGGAAGCGCCGCTTCGAGCCGCTGCTGGGCAACCTGTCGGCGGAGCGCAGCCGGCAGCTGCAGCTGCTAAAGGATATGGGCAGTAAGAAGCCAGTCCTCGACATCACCCGTGCTGTCAACAAGCAGCTGCGCCAGGAGGAAGCCGAGGCGGCCGCCGCCAAGGGCAAGAAGCGGTCGCAGCGGGGGAAGCGCGGCCGCCGGCAGCAGCGGACTGGACGCAGCAGCAAGAAGAGTGCGGCCCGGCGACAGCAGCAGCGGCCTGCGGGCAGCGGCAGTGGCGGCAGCAAGAGAAAGAAGGCATGAGGGACTGCTTGGAGCACGGGGCTGGGGGCGCCTGCTGAGGTTTGAGAAGGGACTGTCACTGACAGCCTCCTGCCTCGTGCTCTATTCCCACACCTATTTGTCAATAAACATGATCCAGCCTTTTTAAAAATGTCCTGCGTGTGGGTTTTAGCTGGCAGCCGAGGAGGGCTGTGTTCTCCATCCAAGGGAGACTGGTGGTGCTTCGAGGGTGTCAGGAGCCCCGGGTCCCTCCAGGCAGGGTGTTTCGTGGGGACAGTCAGGTAACGTTACCAGGTACGTTACCAGGTAATGCTTCACGGCTGGCCATGGCTTCAGCCTTCCCAGGCAGGACTGAAGCTAAGCCGAGCTGTGCTCTGCTCTGTTCAGCGCAAGTGGCCTCATGGTGGAGCTCTTGCTCTATAAATCAGCTGTTGCTGCTCGGCTGTGTACCGGGCTGTTACAAAAGGAACCTGAAAACTTACTGTGAGGCTGATTGCAAGGCCTGAGAAATAGTACAGATTTCCTAGAGAGTTCTGTTTAGTAAAAGAAAAAAAAACAAAAGTCAAAGCTGGTGACCAGCCATTGAATTATAAATTTGTATTGAACAGCAGTTAAAACTTCAGTTTCTCCTTGTATTAATAGTAATCTGTCATTTCATGGAAATCGTTTGTGTTTTTCTTTACTAAGCAGTTTGAGACCAGAAGTTATCTCAGACTTCTGCTTATTATTAATTTTGACTTTGTAGTGTCTCCTGTACAAAGTTTGATGGCCCGAAGTGTAGCTTACCTACAGGAGAGATACTGTTCCCTGGAGCTGTTCTCGGTAAGATGGGAAGTAAAACAAGTTCTAGCAATCTGAAGTAAATTGTGTTCTCAAACTTGCAAGTAGTGAACTCGTGACTGGTTATTGTCATAATGTTTTGCTGCAAAAGAGTTTCTAAAAAAAGGTGACTGGCAGTTGTGTTGTCTTACTCTGTTTCAGTTCAGTCGATGGACTGACTATAGTGCTCAACCTATGGGCTTTGCTTAGGATGTGTTCTTTGCCTCTTAAGTGTTCCTCACCGCTGTGCAGGGCAGACTGCACCACTACAGGCTGCTTCAGACTTGCTGGTGGCACAAATGGTCTTGTGGGCACAACCCACTGATACCAGGCCTTCAGGATAAGCAGACAGGCAACGCAGGGGCAAAAAAGCGTTTGGACAAGTGGGAAAAGTTGTTTTCCGGACCCCTAATTCTTTCCGTTAGGGCACGTCGGGTGCGTCCTTGGAACAGGTGCGGGTTGCGTTTGCAGTTGGGGTGCCCCGGTTACCGCAGGAGCGCTGGCTGCGGGAGCTGAACTAGGACGGCGCTCGCCGCGGATGGGCTTTGGTCCCCGTGTGACCGACGCCGAGGTCGGGGAGTAGCGGGAGGCAGCGCTGCTCCGGGGCCAGCCCCTGGAGGAGGCGCTGCTGATGGCTCGGCCCCGACCCGCGCCCCCAGAGCCGCGGCCATGGCGGCCGGGAGGGAGCGGGCAGTCCGCCTCCTGCGGCTGGTGCAGCGGGCCGCGTGAGTGCTGACGGGCCGGGGCGGGCCGGGCCGGTCCATGGGAACCACCGCCTCAGTGGGGCTGGAGCCGGAGCCGCCCGCGGGGTTCCCTCCCTTTGCGGGCAGATGCAGGCAGTGGGGCGCAGGGTGAGGTCCGGCGGCCGCCGCGGGGGCTTCCCAATGCTCCTGCCTAGCGCTGACCTCCCGCTTCACATGGGTACCCCCATGGGCCGGCTGCCAGCACTACGCGTGCTCTCCTGCCGATGGGACCCCAGCCGCCGGGCTGCCGTCCCTCACGGCGGCCCCGGCCTCCTCGCAGTGCCGGGCTGTGCCGGCAGGCCTCACTGGGGCTGGGCACGGAGAGCTGGTGCGCACAGGACACTTGGGCAGGGACACATTTGTATTTCTGCTCTAGTTTTCCCGTTTAACCATGCCGTTTTCTTCTACCCAGATGTCGGTGCCCAAGCCATTCCCACACTTATTCCCAAGGTAAGACTTGATGTGGGTCTCCAAATCTGTAGGAGACCACAGTCCTGTAGAGCCAAACATACCAATGTAGCATGGGCAGATGGTGCAGGTAGCAGGTAGGAAAGAGAATGATTTGTAGGATGAGGTAAGCACTGTTATTTTCTAGCTGTACAATTATAGTGGTTATTGTTGGAGAGATTAACTGTTTCCACATAAACCACAACCAATGGGTCCTGTCCCTCCCTGCCTTTACTATGAGTCAGGTTGGTCAGAAATCTGCTCTGGTGCTATTGCTGTCATCACCAGGGTCATCTCAAGATCTGCTTTAGGGAGGGGAAATGCACATTTGTTACATTGGGAAAGAAACAGGAAGTGATACAAATAAAAGGGATCTGTTCAGAAAGCTCTGCTTTGGCTTGGGGAGTGTGATCTCCATAGGAGTTTCATACAATTAGCCCTGAGAACATAGCTCACATAGGCCAGGGTTGTGGAGTAAGAGCAGGAGAGCTGTGCCGTGTCACCCTGGGAGGAATTTCTGTTTGCAGTGTCTGTAGGGAGGCTATGGGAATAGCTATCCATGTGCTAGTCAATACCCAGTTCCAATAAAAATTAGTGTTTCAGGCCTTAATTTCAGCAGTGTGTAATTCTGAGTGTCTTGGTTTTACCCGCTTTACTTAAGACACTCTTTAAAAGAATTACCATTGCCATTTTACATATATAAAAGCCATATGTATGTGCAGGTATTTGTTTTGCCCAAGATCATCATACAGCAAAACAATAGCTCAGCTGAGAAATAGAATCTCATTCTTCTGCTTGTCTGCTTGATGGACCTACTCAGTCAATTCAAGCTAAGCCCTTGCTAAATAGAAGTCTTCATTAAAAACCCTCTCTGAAAGTTTTAGGCAGCAGTTGAGTCTATAATGTAGCAAGATGGTATCAGTTCAGTAAGTCTCTAAATAGTGGGAACTGATTTAACAGTGACTGAAGCAGGCAAAAAATGTTTGGTTTGTTTCTTGGCAGTGTTCAAGCAAATAGTGGAATTTTCAACTCAGTAAAGTTCTTCCTGAAAGTTAAGTTTGGCTCAAGAATATAACAGCAGGGCATCTATTGTAATATTAGAAAGCAAGAGAGTAAATGGCTTTGACATATTCTGAGCCTGTCAAACTAATGACTTGAGAGTACAGCAGACTCAAACTCCAGGAGAGGTCAAACATGTACAGCCTGGCAAGAGACAGCAATGAAAGAGCTGATAGCAGCTGGCCTGATCTTGAATAGAAAGTGCATAAAGGATTTTAATACATCTATCTGTTACTGTTGTGGGTCAGTGCTTTGGTGCACGCCAGCGTGTCAGTAAGACTCATTATCATGGCTTCACTCATTCTATCTGAATCCAAATTGCATATTTTCAATTAGTATAGCAGACAGAAGGCATGACTTCAGCAGGAAGAGCAGAATGTCTCTTCTGATCTTTTCTTGGAGAAGAACAGGCTGTTTCAGTTCATGTAGTTTGTTCACTTTGGGGCAAAATATGTAAGAAGGATATGTAAGAAATGGAGAGGTTTGTGGTAATTCATGAAAGAATGACAGGGCAGGGAGGGGATGTGAGTGAAATACTACCCTTGTAAGTATCTTCTCTCTTCTACTGAATGAAGCTGATAGTAACTCAGTGCTCCTTATTAAAACTCTGCTTATTATTAGCAATGTATACAGTTTCTTAATTTTCAAGCAAGCAATTCAGTTTCAGCTGCAAGTTTATGACTAGGCAGAAGTAAAAAGTGTAAAGACCTGGTAGTGTCACTCTTACATGTACAAAAGATGTTCTCTGCCCATGTGCATATGAAGGATGTCTCATGGGTTTGTCTTAAAAGTTGTTCTGAAGGTTATCATGTAGCCCCTACATTTGTAACTCCTCTCAACCTGTATGTAGCCGCCTGTATGCTCTGAAGGTAAGCAGTGCTGCTCTGGTCTTTGCAGACTGCAAACAAATTCTCCTGCAGACTTCGTGCTGAGTTACTCAGGTTTTACAGGAAAGAATTAATTCTTGAAAGAAGGAAAAAATCACGCTTGGTTTTACTTACATGAATCAAATCAATTACTTGGATCATTTAATCTCACAAACAACAAGGGTTGAAATGGGCAACTACCCAGACAAGCCAAGATGACCTGTGCAGATGTATTAGTGATTTTAAAAGCAAAGAAATCTGTCAACTGTAGTATTGAGATGCAGATGAAAGTCACTTTTTGTTCCCTAACTTTACTGTTTCATTTCCATTCTAGTCCCTGAGCGGCCTACCCGGGGAAATACAGACTATGCATTTGAGGTAGATTGAATAATGAAATACATTTGATTTAAAAGTAGTATGTTTTATACTTACAAATATGTCATTTAACAAATGTTTATGTTGGTAAATATTTCTATTTCCCTTTGAGTGCTTGGGACTAGACGCGTTTCTTAATTTTCCAGAAAAAATACTTTTTTTTCTTCTTTTCTTTTTTGGTAGATGGCCATTTCAAACATCCGATATGGAGAAGGAGTTACTAAAGAGATTGGCATGGTAAGCTCCCATAGCGTAAGTCTATCGCTGGTGAGGAGTTATTTTCTAAAGGCTACTTGTGCTATCAATCCATTTTATAGGGGAAAACTTTCATATGATGTGCCTGCATCTCTACTGCTTTGCAGTCAGTGTAGTCACATATGTAAGTGTAAAAAAGGTTGGAAAATACTCTTTACAGAACAGAAGCATGTTACATCGATGTTGCTGTGGTAAAACTGAGCACATGAAATGCAGCTTAATGGATAATAAAATTGTTGATGATTTACTGGGATTATACAAAAATATTTTTCTCTGACAGGGAATTAAATGCAAAAAGCTTTGAATCCTGGTGACTCGCCAGGATTTTCTCAAGAACACTTCTGTCTCTTCTACTGCTTATTAAAATGAATCAGAGACTTTCCATTAAATTAGGTGGATATTCTAAGTTTTCACTGTGAAAATGTGTAGTTTTTGTTTCAGCAGTGTAAGATGATTCACCTGAGCACATTGTTCCAGTTTGCCTTTGTCACTGGGATTCTTCATTTATCACTTTTTCCTCTCTTCCTGGCATTTATGGCATTAACAGTTCTCTTTTCTTTGCAAATTTGTAAAATAAATTACTAAATTAATAGTAAATGAAGTTAGACAGAACTTATGTCATTAAACAGCATTTAGGATTATTTAGAATTGTGTGTATTCAGTAGCTATTGTGACAATTAATTTAGCAATGGTTAGCATGTGGTAGTATTTTTCTTCTTTTTGCTACCTTATTTTGATTTTTCCTCAATAAATTAATATTCAATCTTAAATTTAGAAGATTTTAATGCTGTGCTTTGGTATGCAGTTAGGGGAGACTTAACCTGTGTACAGAGCTTTTTAAGTTGCATGAATTGTGTAGGAAAAAAATATGTCAAGAAAATATTTCACATTTTACTGTAGTCTTAAGTGGCTCCACATGGTTTTCTCTTGTTAAACATCTTCATCATTAGTTTTCTTCTATCATAAGACTTTGCCTATAGAAGTTGGTCACCATTATTCTTTATGCTGTTTTCTGCATCCTATATGTATGTGGTTAATCCTCTTTTTCCTTCAGCTGATCCTGTTTCAAAAATTTTACAGCTATAACCAACTATTTTTAGGTTGGGTTTTGTATTATTTTTAAATGGTTCCAGTTGATTTGGATTAGTACTTAAAATAGTTTAGTTCATTATTTTATACCAGTTTTTTGGTTTTTTTTTAATTTCATTGTTATTGTAGGACCTGAAGAATCTTGGTGCTAAAAGAGTTTGTTTGATGACTGATAAAAACCTCTCCCAACTCCCTCCTGTAAATGCAGTATTGAATTCCTTGGCAAAATACAGTATAAACTTTCAGATGTATGATAATGTCCGGGTGGAACCAACAGACCAAAGGTACCACTTTCTGATAACATTCTTCTCCAAGTAGTGCCTTGGCTTTTATAGCATGCCGTGCAGCTGCTTAAACACTCCTGTGTGACTTGTATGCTGGTCTTAATAGTTAGTTTCTCTATGTGCTGTTTTGCTCCTTAGTAATTGGCAAGCTTTTCTTGTTTTCCAAGTTTCCTGGATGCCATTTCATTTGCTAAAAAAGGAGAGTTTGATGCTTATGTTGCTGTTGGAGGTGGGTCTGTAATGGACACCTGTAAAGCTGCCAACCTCTATTCGTCCAGCCCTATGTCAGACTTCTTGGATTACGTCAATGCTCCTATTGGGAAAGGGAAGCCAGTCACTGTGCCCCTCAAGCCACTTATTGCAGGTAAAGCAGGAGGAGAAGGGGACTCGTTCTATACTCTGTATGATGTTTCTCCTGAGATCAGCTTACCATGACTGTTTCTGCTTCCTTTCGGCTTACTGCTCCTCTGTATTCAGCAGCAATTTTGCTATTTACTTCAGTGGAAATAAATCACAGGTTTTGTCATTAGTTTGTCTAGTTTAGCCAAGTTTGACTTCTTTTACTGAGAAAAGAGATCAAAGTTTCTCTTTGACTTGTTGGCTTCTGATCAGGTATACTGCTGCAAATTCCTGGGGCCTGTATTTTTGGTGGCATTGCTGTTGTGGTTTTATTTATTTATTTATTTTGCAATATTATGTATTATTTATTACTTGTTGTTATTCCCATTCTTCTTTTTAAGTTCCTACAACATCTGGAACTGGGAGTGAAACCACTGGTGTTGCCATTTTTGACTTCAAAGAACTAAAAGTAAAAACTGGTGAGGTTTGGTTTTTTGTCTGCAGTTCAAGACAATGACTTTTCCAATGTCTTCATTATTTCTTTTCCTTAAAATAAAAGGATACTGCATGTCATTCCAGGTATCATTCTGTTTGATTGAACTGCCAAAGGCAAATTTGAAAGCTTGAAGTTTCCTCCTTGAATTAAATTTATAGCATAGTGACATAATGAAATGCCTATGTAATATAGAGGATTACAGTTTGAAGGCAAAACAGGAAACTAAGATCTTTCAAGTCCTTAAATGGCTTAAAATTTTAATTGCAAAGGAAATTTCTACTTGCATCCAGGGTAAACAACTGTTCCTTATTTCCTCTGTATTTTTCTTTCTGCTTTTAAGACTTCTGTTTTTTTGTTGTATAATTGCAACCAAATGTTCCTTTTCCCGACTTTTGAAACCTCAGGCCTGAGATGCTCTGCAACTGTGGGGCACTGTCTTCCTTTGGCCTTTTCATTCCTGGCAAATAAAAATTAAGGCTGAAAAGTCATCTTAAGCTTCATAGCTGTTTTGAGGTTTTACTCAAGCACAACATCTGGATTTTATATGCCACACAGTCTACAGTACATGGGACCCAAATGGGTTTGCTAAGGAGTTCTGCCCATAGCTCCATTTCCTAATCTATCCTATCTCTCAAAGATACATTTGTGCCCCCATAATAAAAATGTGAAGGCACAGTTATTAGAAATACTGAAGGCAGCAATTAGAAATAGCAGTTGATTGTGAACACAAACCAGTCTTGCCATCTGATTGTTCACAGAAGGTACAAATCTAAGAATATTGTTGCAGATGCCATTCAGCACAGACATTTTGAAAGCGCAGGGTACTCAGGAAAGGTTACAAATGGAGAGAGAGCATTCTGGTGCAATCCACTTCAGGCAAAAGTCTCAGATCATCTAACTCTCTTACAGGGACTTAAATCGTTGTAAGATTTACATTCATAGATACTCCTCAGTGTCCCTTCTTTCTCTTTGCTTTTATCTTCGTAGTTTCAAATCATTTCTCCTCATTATTGTTAAGTTTTGAACATTAGGCTTATCTTTGTATTCTGTTGCAAAAGATCTTTAACTCTTTTTTTCTTACTTACATGTTGCAGGTATTGCTTCAAGAGCCATTAAGCCAACAGTAGGCATCATTGATCCTTTACACACACTCTCTATGCCTGAGCGATTAGTGGCCAACAGTGGCTTTGATGTGCTTTGGTGAGTTCTCTGTAAAGGCTGCTACTTGAATTTCTAACAATTTTATATTTTTACTGTGATGATTGCAGAAAAAAAGTAAGGCACAGAAAAGGATGATCTTTTTTCTTCCTTTCCTGTTCTTGTGCAAGTGCTCTCTGTCACACTTTAATTTCATGACCTCCCTCAGAATGTATGGGAAGAAATCACTCATTTGCAGAAATTTTAGTATGTTTGCAGTGCATTGGAGGAGCCATTTGCTTCCAGGATGGCTGTTGTCAGGCAAGAGAGTCCAGGCATCCCTTTTTAGGAGATCATTTAGATGTCTAATCACAATTGCGCAGCATTTAGCATGTCTCATAGACACAGCAGGGAGCAGAGAACAAGGATTTTCTAATAGAAGCCGCAGTGTGTCAACAGAAATTTGTGACGGCTTGTGGGATGTTGGCAGGTCTTAGCCCATTTAAGAGCATTCTCAAACCTGTCTCATAATTTGCTTTTTACTTGGCACAAAATTTTCTTCACTTTAAACCTACAGCTTTTAACTGCACAAAATGCATGGAAGTTTCTGTTCAGAGGGGCAGAGCTTAGTGTGCTGTGAATGCTGTGTATATTGAAGTAAAAGATGTATAATGAAACTGATTTCTCGGGCTTGGTGAAGTATCCTGAACTGCAGTGTATGTAATGGAATTGAGGCATTTGTTCATATGTGAAAATGGTTTGTCTGTAGTTCAGTACATCTGAATGTGGCTATGTAGGCAGTGCCCCTTTTTTATGTGGTCAGATTCAAGACTCTCTGGGAGATGAGACTGTTGGCGGTTCCACTTAGCTTAAATATCATACTTCTAATTTTTTAAGTCGGTAGCTCTGAAAGAAAGGTAGTTTACAATGCTTCCAGTGCTAAAGTCTCCTAACGGTCCCTGTCCTAAAGAGAGGAAGTGCATTCATTGCAGATGTACAGAGCTCTTCAGTGAAAAGCATTACGCACCAAGATGCCAGTTCATGCTGCCTAAATTTAAGCATGGTGTGAGCTGATAGGTTATGACGGTGTTTGGATTGTCTTCTGTGTGGAGAATGAAGTGCTCTGGAGGTGCCCAGTCATCTCTCAGTGGTCTATGAGATTGTATTTCTATTTTTGGCAACTATTAAAATACCAGAACACCAGAAATAAATGAGAAGAACCTGCATTCAAAGGGCAGCAGGGGAGTAAAAAGTTGCTCTCACACTTAAGTAATTCATGTTTCAATCTTCCTTTTAGCCATGCTCTAGAATCATACACAGCTCTTCCTTACAACATGCGCAGTCCCTGCCCTTCAAATCCTATTAACCGTCCAGCTTACCAAGGCAGCAACCCCATCAGTGATGTCTGGGCTCTCCATGCTCTGCGCATTGTGGCTAAGTATTTGAAAAGGTAACGCATTTAACAGCCACCTCCCTCACAGTATGTTCAGTGCCCAAAAAGGGATGCTTAGAAGAACATAAACTTTAGGCTAAAATAAGGTGAGCTACAACATTAAACCTTCATTTTCTAACCTAGATTTCTCTCAAAAAGTTTTGAAAGTAAAACCAGGATTACTAGGTTGTCTTGAAGAGGAAGCTTTTTAATGCTCTGTGGATCTGTTTCATAAATCTTTCGTTGAAAGTATTTCAAGCTGCTCAGTTAGTATGAGAGCAGCATTCACATATTTTTGTCAAGAATCCATTTTCAATGACAGTATAAGGAGAATATATGACAAAGTGAATGAAATACTGTGATTTCTGTGACCTTCAGTGAAAATTAAAGATAATTATACGTCCATCAAGAAGGTAAATATGTGCACTTATGAAAGTGCAGAATTATGCATTTACTGAAAACTAGCTCATATGTAGCTCTTCAATTTACATTAAGTTTTTACTTAACTGGGATCAATTTGGTAGGGACCAAACTTCGGTTTGATCCCTAAAAAAATATATTCAGCCTGTATACAGTTTTTGTATCCCGTGTGCACTTCTATTAATGATCAGTGTGAGATTTCATATTTTTAAGGACTTTTTACAGTACCTGACTAGTCAAAGTAGTTGTTTGTTGTCCCTGTGGAATCTATTCATGAGACTTTTTCTTCATCTTGTCAAACTACACAAGCAGTCTGATGCATAGGAAGGCAAGGAGCTCTTCCCACACAGATGGTGAGGTCCAGACCACCACCTAATGAGATGGTGAGAAAGTTGAAGGGATCTTGGAGTGGTACAGAGGATTGCCAAAGCTCCTAAGCAGAATGGTTAAACTGCTGAGGTGGATATGGCTAAATTCACTCTATTTACTCCGTTTTCAGAAAAAATGAAAGGAAACTTGTCCTTCACTGAACCAGTTTGATCTAAATATCGATCCAGAAGCAGGATTGTTCTCTGGCTGAACTGTGACCTGATACTATTTCCAGCATTTTTATCTCAGCTTATCTTTAAAGTTTTTGTATATCTGTCCCTAAAGAAACCCTCTCTGGCTTTTCCAAACTGAATTACCAATCTGTTTGTGAATTCACTGGTACCATTGTCTCCATGGTGAACAGAGCCATGAGAAACCCTGAGGACCGTGAAGCAAGAGCCAACATGCACCTAGCAAGTGCTTTTGCTGGTATTGGCTTTGGCAATGCTGGTGTTCATCTCTGGTGAGTATGGAAAAATATTAACCCCAAGTCAGCTTCTAGCTAGTGTTTGCTTCAGATTGTCAATCACAGTGGTGTTTGTGTTGCTGAATATACAGTAGGACATTGTAGCCTGGCCTGTGATGCAGGAGGAGTCCTGTGCTGTGAGAAACTGATGGGCCCTTGGCATTTATGTGTATAAAGATTGTGTATTCTGGCTTCTGATACTCAAATCTAACCATGTGAAAGTGGCCTTCTTTACCTTTCTTGTCTGTAAAAAACATAGGGAAAAGAAAAATAAGTGGCATGTAAAATGTTGGATTTCATGCCGGATGTTCTGCAGTGGGACAGCAATGAGGTAATTCCTGAACTGCTGAAATTGTTTGTGAGTTTGTCTATGGGATAGGCAAGCGGCAGTCTAAAATGAGCTGCAATTAATATTGCAAGGCAATGTAGTTTCATACAGGTGAAAATCTCAAAGGAGCAAAGCCTAAGCCTGAATTGCGTAGAGAATTTATTAGCAGCCATTCTCTTTTGGAGACCTTCCTTTCATGCCTTTTGTTTGAAAAAATACACTCTTTAATTATACTTCAAAATTCATGTTTATTTTTCTTAGGCAATGTGATCACGTAGGGGTGCAGATTATGCTTTTTTGGGCATATCTCTATTACTTTAGTAACTGAGCATTTTTCCAGTCCAGTCAATGGAGTAATAGAGCTTTGCACATGCAAAGTAAGGAAGCACTACTTTTTACAGCTAGGTCCATGAGGTGCAGGAGGTGAGTACTTAATATCCATATAGATTGAATTCTGAGACTTTTCATCAGGGACTGTAGTGATAGGACAAGGGGTGATGGGTTTAAACTTTAACAGGAGGAGTTCAGGTTAGATAAAAGGAAAAAGTTCTTTACTGTAAGGGTGGTGAGGCACTGGAATGGGTTGCCCAAGGAAGCTGTGAACGCTCCATCCCTCACAGTGTTCAAGGCTGGGTTGGACAGAGTCTTGGGTGGCCTGGTTTAGTGTGAGGTGTCCCTGCTTATGGCAGGGGGATTGGAACTAGATGATCTTAAGGTTCTTTCCAACCCAAATCATTCTGTGATTCTGTGATTCTATGATCTGTACTGAAGAGACTTGCATACCAAAGGCTGACCACACAAGGGACTGAACACAAATTTTCCAAATACCAGGAGAGCTGCCCTAACCACTTTCTCTCTACTCTGTTCCAGCCATGGAATGTCTTACCCTATTTCTGGTTTGGTGAAAACTTACAAACCAAAGGATTATAATGTGGATCACTCTTTAGTGGTAAAACTTGGTTTTATCTTTGGTTTTGTATTATATACATCAATTATTGCACAATTTCAGTTGTTATCTCAGATTAATGGAGTGGGACTTTTTAAAAGGGCATGTGACAGGACAAGAGGGAACAGTTTTAAGCTGAAAGAGGGTACATTTACCTTAGACATGACAAAGAAATTCTTTACTATGAAGGTAGTGAGACACTGGAACAGGTTCCTTAGAGCAGTTGTGGCTGCCCCATCCCTGGCAGTGTGCAAGGCCAGGTTGAATGGGGCTTTGAGCAACTTGATCTAGTTGAAGGTGTCCCTGCCCATAGCAGGAGGGCTGGAACTGGATGATCTTTAGTGTCCTTTCCAACTCTAACCATTATATGATTCTATGAATGAGCATTAAAGCACATTGAAGTTGAAAATAAATGTCCTGTTGATGTGATTTTATTCTTTCTCTTTTTCCTCTCCCAGCCACATGGCCTTTCTGTGGTGCTGACATCCCCAGCAGTGTTTGCTTTCACTGCACAGATGCGTCCTGAGCGGCACTTGGAAGCTGCAGAGATACTAGGTAAAACCTCTATGGGTACAACTTTCTCATACAAATGGAATTCTTTCCAAAATGTCTTTTGGGGAGGAAACAAGAAATGTGTACAAACAATTGTAGTTGGTTGTTGTAGAGGTTTTAAGTTCAAAAACAAGATTCTGGAGTCTGACTGACTTATACATAATGCAAACTTAGGTAGAATGATGCTAAACTTGGATGTTGGATGATGTACTTAGAGAAGCAAGCTAGAGAAATGTGCTTCTTTGCTAGAAAACAGACCAGTTGAAATTAACTGTAGATCTGTTACAAATCAGGGGAGAGTAACTGTGATTGGCATTTCTCTTGGGGCTTAATGGAAAGTAGTTACCTTAGAGACCATCAAACAAACAAGTACTTAGGCGCATCAGTTAGCTGAAAGGAAGCACTTTGCCTAACAAATTCCCTGCTGTGGCAATGAATTAGGACAGTGATGTTTTGAAACACTTCTGATCTTTTCTTGTGACACACAGCTGTGTTTCTGTCTTCCTAGTGTTGTCCTTAGCTTCTTTGTAGGTGTTTGAATTTCTCAGTGGCCAGTGTCAAGGCAAAGCATGGAGTAGGTGTCCTATGATGGCTGAGAAGTGAGTTAATGAACAAAGTGACCTTTTCTGCTTCTTGGCAGAGTAAAAGTAAATACTGCAAGCTGACAATTCATTTAAAGGTTACCTGTTCATACAGTGCTTTCTTATCTGTGTAACCCATCACCAGAAGGTGTCCTAGAGAAATGGTACGTCTTCATTGCACCCCCAGTGTGACCATGTATACTAAACTAGCTTTCAGTGAGGTAATCTTGCAGCTGTTAGCAGTCTAGCTCTGACAGCATGGCTCTGTCATAGGCCATGTTTATATCTAAGGGCAGGTTTTTTGCCTGCACCAGATTCTGTGTTGTAGCTAAACTCTGCTAATACCCAGGCTCGCTAATGAGCAGTCAGAGCCACATGTGCAGCAGTGAAAAGAGCAGAGGGAAAGTGGTTAGGGCAGCTCCCCTTGTATTTGGAAAATTTGTGTTCAGTCCCTTGTAAGTATGCAAGTCATAGCATCCAGTCACATGTAGGACTGACTTCCTTGTGTAAGTAATCCAAAAGAATTCTGGATTTCAAGAAAAAGTGTGACTTTTATATAGACAATGGAAATATCACAGTATTTGAAAAAGGATGTAAAACAACATGGTCAGAAAAACTAGAACAGGGGAAAACTCTGTTTATTTTATAGATACTGGCTGATAGGTGGTTCAGCCTTCCTTCAAAGTACGCAGTCCTTCCTACAGCCAAAACCAAAACACAAACATAGTCAGAATCATATACTAAGCTACAAAATGTCAGTGTTCTTACAGCAATAGCACACAACTCAGAGTTGACTAAAAAATGTTTCTGGATAACTGGGCAGCACAGTGTATCTGAGAATTTGAGCTCAGAGTGGTTGAAAAGGAGTTCCTGTAGGTTTTGTGGTATGAGCTGCTGCCATAAATCCTGTCTCTAAAAGATGTGTTCATTTTCTCAATAGAAATTTTAACTGTGTTACTGTCTGCCTTGCTGTGCTGAAACATGTCACATGGAACTAATTTGTTAATTCTCACCTAGGGTGTTTACTTCTGATTCCAGTCCTGAGTCCAACTGACTACAGTAGCTAATTCAATTCTGTCATGTTGCCAAATGCGATGCCTAAGAAGATATTTTATGATGAGAAGCAAATTACTAAATAGTTGTGCTGTGTGTGTGTACAGCTGTGAATTTGGGTACAGACAGAAAAAAGCTTAATACCTCCCTGGGTGGATTCTTGAAATATGTATGCATGTGGCCAAAAATTTTCTAAGTGCAATCACAGACTGATGTAGCCTTTGTTGAGCAAAACAGAAAGTACAAAAACTACAGCAATGTTTTAAACCTGCCCTTCACATTTGCTGTCCTTTTGCTGTCCTTTTTTTAACCCCTTCTCCCTTTCCCTTTTACTTCACTACCTAAAGATACTGAATTTATGTCCAGTTACTTCTGTATAGCACCCAGGATCTACTCAGACTGCATGGCATAATCCCAGTAGCATAAGATTTTGTACAAGACTGTCGTACCTTATTTATCAGTTTATCTCAGACTTTATATTCTGCAGTACTGCCAGTCTTACTACCCAAATATCTGAGCTCCTCAAATGAGCTTGTTGGTCTCCTGTTCATTCCCTTTGAATGTTGCACTGAACTGGGTGAGGATCAGGGAAAATATTTTTCCTGTAGCTATGTTGTGCTATTACTCATCTCTTAGTACTGCATTTGGGCCTAACATAGTTCTGGTGTAACATCATTGAGGTTACACAGAGAACAAACTTAGCTCAGCTTATGTTGAAAAGAAATTGTAAGGAGGAACCTGTGACTTCTATCTGAACATGTTTTTCTTATTGCTCTTAAATCCTGACCATTCACTGAAGAAGGAGAAGCAAGCTATTCTGCAAGAAATACTGGCAATCTTACTCTTTATATTGATGCTTTCATGATTTGTTCAGTAGATATTTCAAAGATACTGGTCTTCCTCTGCAGTTCTGTGTTCTCCTACACAAGTCAGTGCATATTCAAATAGCATTAAGTTTAGTATTTATTTAACCCCTTGAATACTGCTCTGCCCTCTCCTGTCATTCTGAGCCTACATGGTCTAGTCCTCTCTCTGAACGCAGAATAGTCAGCGGTTCCCATATCCTCTAGATGTCAGCAAACTCAAGGCCTTAAAATGAAGTTAGCACTTGGCAGACTGTCCATAAAAATAAATGCCGCCGACGTTCATGCTGTTAGTTTCTTTTTTCCCAGCAGTTAGTCAGACTGAAAAGTGCTTCTCCCTGTAAGCACAGAGGAAAAGGAAGATAACCTCATCTGGCAGTTAGTCTTTCTGGCGGCAGATACCTGCTTCTCCCAATCTTGTTTTATTTCACCTTTCATAAGCTATTCCAACTGTAAAATGAGGGCTGATTCCTTGTTTCACTTAGTGTTGATTTTAGGGCAATGTCTGTTATGTATGGATATGTATTCGGCTGATAATATGATTAAATTAAGTCCAGAACAGGCTTCCTCCACTCTCTCCACCCTACAGTCAAGGCATTATGTCTTATTTTAGGAGCTGACATCCGCACTGCCAGAACCAAAGATGCGGGGCTTATTTTGGCAGACACGCTCCGGAAATTCCTGTTTGATCTGAATGTTGATGATGGCTTAGCTGCAATTGGTTATTCTAAAGCAGACATCCCTGCATTAGTCAAAGGCACTCTGCCTCAGGTAAGAGAGAAAGCAGAACAGTTTTTCTTGTCAAATAAAATAGAGCAGATTTTTTAAACCAGAAGTGTTTCTTTTCAAGTAAATATTATTTCTGCTCCTAAAGGGAAACAATTAGAATGGAGAACATTATGGATAGTCAACTGTATTTTGTTTCTCTGCACAGTTCAGGGTTTGTCTTTTCAGTGAGATGGAGTGCATGCTGCAGTCTGTTCTTCACATGGATTCAGAAAGAATGTCTAGGTGTTTGGCTTTGTGAAACATCACAGTTTTAAAAAGAGGATGTTTTTAGTAGACCTTTGACCTTTGTAGGAGATGCTGCATTTTCTTAACTATCCATGTTGATTATGTATGCAGAATGGGTTCTAGATAAAGTCTTCAGACTAAGAACTATCTGGTAAGAATGATGGAACTCACTTTGCATTACATTTTTCCGTATTGAGAAGTTGCGCTTTTCTTCCCCGATGGCTTTTTTGTTCCATTGACCTCCATCGGAATTTGAAATAAGGTTCCCTGGGACGATACAGATTAAACTTGTAATACACTTTATTGTTTCAGTGCTCAAAAAGACACTGCAAAAAGCAACACATTGCTCCAAAAGCAAAATCCAGTGTCTTCCCTGTAAAAAAAGTGGTTTTATTTATATACTGTGGACTCTTCTGTCTACTTAGGGTTTACTTCTGTCAAGTAGCAAGGAAAATAAACACCATGGAGAAAGTGAAAATTTTGCAGGCTGAAAGATTATTAACTTTTAACAGCAGTATCTCCTAACCATGTCTAGTTCTTCTCATTCATAAATCTCTGAGACTTATAACAGGGTAAGTATAAATATTCCTATTTCATACCTGAGAAAATGACACAAAGGTGCATTTAAGATCACACACAACAGAACAGTGGCAAGGCCAGGAAGAAACCTAAAGTCTCTGAGTGCCCATCAAATAGACTATGCATATAAATTGTTGTGGGACATTTTTGAGGTTTGTTCCTTTAGAACTGTTGGGTTTGGGTCATCACAAATAGAGCATCTCGTTACAGACAGGAATGAGTGTGGCAAAAAAGATTCTGTCCCAGGGTCTAGGGTGGCTGGCCTTGTGCTAATGTTTGAGGACAGATGGGGAAGACTGAATATCAGAGACTGTGAAAGGGCTTTTCTCTAGCCTACCCACCCCCTGCAGGCATCCCAGAGGCAGCTGCAATGGGGTTGAACCTCTGCTGAGCCTGGAGCTGCTCATTTTTGGCTCTAGGACAGAACACTGAGTCAGACCAAGGGAGTTGGGGCCTTGCTGTCTGGGCACCAGTACGCATCCGCAGGCTTGTGCAGAGAGGCTGCTGGTGCCTCTGTGTCCAGGCGTGAAGGAGGGGCATCCATTTGCAGCCTTCTGTCAACAGAGATAGGAAATGCTACAGTCTGTCAGTGTGGTTGTCTCCTGACACCCCTTGTGACCATACAGGGCTGTGAAACTGTAATTTGGCCAAGAGTGCCCTAACAGAATAGAATCAAATCAACTAGGTTGGAAAAGACCTTTAAAATCATCAAGTCCAACCATTACCCCAGGACTGCCAAGACCAGTACCAAAGCATATCACTGAGGGCCTCTTCTACGTGGTTTTGGAATCTAAGCCTGGGTTTTGAATACAAGCCTAATTACGTCATTGAGTCCTTGAGCACTGAGTAGTTGTATTTTGCATATTACGAGGCTGAAAAAGACAACATACTCTTGCTCTGGTGCTGTTTGATTTCTGTTTGGTCTCAAAACTGCATAGAAAAATCTTTGCCTTTTCTTTGGCTGCATCTGTGTGCATAGCAGCGCTGGTCAGGGATGGGAAAAGAGGTATCATTTTATTACTCCTGCTGCACCAGCAAAGCTGCTCATGTAGGTAGGTATGCGCACAAAGCTGCACTTTTCCAGCTCCTCACAAGCCACGCTAACCATGCTGATCGTGATTATGAACCGTGAATATGTCACAGCTGACTTCCTCACCGTGCTATTTCACATGGTAAGTTTACAGATCGGTGGCCTCTGTCTGTGTAACCACATCCAGCCTGTCCACAAATCACAGCCCTGTGGGTTGAGAGGGAAGTGGAGCAGCCACAGCATTGCACAGTGGCATTGTGGTGGGCACAATGTGGGTGTGTGCTCCACTCTGGAAGGTGTCTGAGCTGAGCCTCCTGCTGAGGCAGGGGGCTGGAGGAGCCCCTTCCCGGTACCCACTTGGTGCACAAAGCAAGGTCCCTAGCAAATGACATCCTCTGTCTCACATGTGAAAAAGGAGGGGAAAAGGGTTGGAGCTTTTACTGGGATTTTCTCTTCCATGAGGGAGGTGTTGAAACGGGTTATAGCAGAAGAAACTCTCTGTTGTTAAAATAGGGTCATAGAATGGTTTGGGTTGGAAGGGACCTTAAAGATCATTTAGTTCCAGCATCCCTGCCAAGGGAAGGCACATCTTTGACTAGACAGGTTGCTCAACACCCTGTCCACCCTGGCCTTGATTATTGCCAGGGATGGGCACCACAAGTTTTAGGGGCAATCTGTTCCAGTGTCTCTGAAGATGCTTGTAACTCTCTCCAGTCTTTCAGTAAATGTTAAAATCGTTGATTGTTGAAAGCATAGAGGTGCTAATATTAGCCAATATGAATACATTAATGTTAGGCCTCTCAGCTGAGTATTTCTGCCGTGACTGAATGCCTACACGAATACAGCTCCTCATCCTCAGTAGCATGGAGCTTTTCTGAATTGCCATCCTTGCCTTTGTGGTTGTTTTGTCAAGCAGAGCCGTGAAGCATATACCTGAGTTTCATTTCAGTCAAGGGGACTTCAGCACCTGAAAATTCTGTTGACTCACCATCCAAATGAAGACCAGCCATAGCTGTTTTGTAGTCTGATTCCAAGGTGTTGGGCTATTTCTTAAGCAGTTTCACCGCTGTGTCTCTTTTTTGGAGTCTGAGCTACAAGCAGTGTTTACTCTCCTCATCTACAGCAGCTCCTGGGCTTTGAGAGATGTTGTATTTTGAAAAGCTTGATCCCTAAAAATTAAACTCCCTGGTTCCAATTCTGGCAAATGAATTTAAAATGGAGTGTATTCCTAGGATAGTATCCTCCAGAATACTGACGCCTGTGACTGACAGGACCCTTGTTTGAAGTACATGACTTTGCAACTGAACTGCATTCTAATCTTGCTTCTGTGTATTTAATTACAGGCAATTTTAACTAATATATTCTTGAAAGTATTGTACAGTTGATGATGCTTCAACCTTAATTACTTGATTGCGTATTTGCAAAATCTTGTTATTCTCTGTGAAGGACATCAGTACAAAGGCACATAGTTCAGTTACTGTTTGATTCATTTTATTGGCAACCTTCTATAATCCAGTGTTTCATTACTCTTGCAGGAGAGAGTGACTAAACTATCACCACGTCCCCAGACAGAAGAAGACTTATCTGCCCTCTTCGAGGCTTCCATGAAGCTTTATTAGCTTAAGCATTTTGTTCTAAAAAGTATGTTCTGTTCTAACACAAAGGTGATTTCTGACAGAAACAGGGCTGGATTTGTTTAGAGTGGAAGAACTTTGGATACCTTTGACTTCTGTTGAATTGTACACTGACAAAAGGTCAAGTAATTAATCTTCAGCTAAATAGTGCTTTGAAGCGAAGGCTCGATGGTGGTTTTTTTCATGCTTAGTTGTCAGTGGTATCAACTTGCATGAAAGTTGGAGCTTTACTGAAGGCTTTCTTGTGCTTTAGAGGTGGTCAGAGGTGAAAAAGTGTTTTAAAGGATCTTCCAAACCATTTCACAAATCATGTTTTTCTTTAAATTGTCCGTGATTGTCTTTAAGAAGTCATGCTATTTGAGAAATAATTGAGGTAATTTTTAATAAAGGGTGAGTCCCCTGCTGAAAGTGTCAGCTTGCTATATTCAGTTCCACTTTATCATCTTTTTAGTATCTGCCTTCACTAAGAAGGCTATTGAACTGGGGGACTCTTTTGTTGTTAGATTAAGAAAAAACCTACACACTTCATGCATGTTTGGAAAAAGCTTGAAACTTTGCTTTGGGTTAAAATTTTGATGTGTCTTGTCAGATATTTATCTTTCCTTTTAAGATCTATAGGAAATGCTCGTAGGAGAAGCAAAACCAGAGTAAAGTACAGCCACATGGTCAGCAGGAACCACATAACAGCGAGAAGTCCATCATGGTCACTTTATCTCTGTAGAGGCAACAGCTCCCTTTTCCTGCAGTGTTCCATGGAAAGAGGCTGACAACTCTGCCTTGCTTCTCTGTATAGCAATTGGGTTTGCTGAGCTCCTGCAGGTGCTGTCACTCAGTGGAGCCACCAGCTAAAGGAAGTGGTGATGTGCTGTGCTTCGATGTTAAAAAGCGGTGGTGTGGCAATGGCTGCATAGTGCCCCACTGGGAGCGCTGATTAGACATGGGAGTGAGTGTGCACGTTCAGAGCAGTTAACCAGATGGTTGACTGTCACCTGAGAAAGGGAAGTGGGAAAAGGGGAAATGAAACTAGTTTTTTAATACTATTTGTCTTTTTTTAAAAGTGCACATGGTTGTGTGTACAGTTCATTTAAATCAGATTCTGCTTCATGCTGGACCCTTGCAGCATCTGACTCATGCAGCTACCACGGCACAAGACAAACACAAGAAGAGCCCCATAGCCTCCAGTGTGCTTATTTCTGTTTGCTAGCAAGGGGGCACTTTTCATTCACCCAGTTGCAGTAGAAGGCTCTATACTTAATGCTCTTACAATAGGTGGATGAAGGCTGGGCATACTGTCTTTAACCACAGAATGGGTTTAGTGTCCATAGGCACTGCACTGCCAGTAGACCTCAGCCTGTCCTGTGGTACACATTTGACTTCCATTGTCCTTCTGAATTTTGTCTTCTGATGAAATTGCCCACAAGGACCTCACAAAGGCTGATGTTGTAATAGCAAGGGGTAGGGGATTCATGTTATTGTATTGTGCAAAGCTGCCATGTTTGAAAAAAAAAAAAAACAAAACCCCAAACATTTATCAAATCTTTTTGTATATAATCTGTTTCATCGGTCACTCATGTCTCTCCAGGCTGAAGTAGTAGTACGGAGTCCTGAAAAGAGAATCTTTTTATTCCAGCAGCCTAATACATAGCACCTGTGCTGTGTTTGGGGAGAATATACTTTCTGGGGAACTGAACAGCACATAGATTTCATGTGCAGCAGAGCACTCTGAAGGGCTACTTAGGAAGGTAGGTATGTCTTCCAGCACGCTTTTTATTTGCCATTTACACCAGTATGGCAGTTAATGGCAGGCTGCATTTTCATCTGACAGAACCTCACATTTAACTTCCTATACCAGGTAACCCAGACCTTTTGCTAGTTTTTAAATTAAGTCTCACACCCCCTTCTGATATAGTAAGTTTTATCCCTATTTTATAGATGAGACAAAAGGTTTGGTGTAATACCTAACCCAGCATAAGCAGATGGTGCTGTAGAAGGGCCAGTTCTGTTTTCCACACCCATTTGGCAGCATCAGGGTCTTTGGCTTAAAATGGTTGTGAAATCTCACTCAGACATCAGCTACACAAGTGTTCTTTCACCACCAATTATTAACTACTATTGGAAATTTTCTGGGGAAAGATTAAGAGAGCTCAACTCAGCCCATAGTGCTCTCTTTCAGATGGCAATGGTCTGACAGGGAGTCATGCCTGGCTCCTAGGCAATGGTCATTTTATTCACAGCTGAAGAGTTACATGTTTTTTTTCATGTATTATCTTACTAATTCACACTGTACTGAGACAACCTAGTTGGTCAAATACATCTGTATCTTTGAACAAGTCTGTTTAGTGCTCATGACCCTGGCATTGGCATGGGAGCTGGAGTGACTGTAACTGTGAGTGCCTGGCAGTGGTTGGGCACTGGGTTGAAATCACGGTTGTGTGAAATCAGGATGGCTTGTTCTTGTGGCCCTTGTTACTGCTCTGTTACTTAAGCCCTCCGTAAAAGATCTGTTTCTGCCTTTAAATGAGACTGAAATGCAAATAAATAATGCTGTCCTTGCTATAAGCACAAGTTTCTTTGAAAGTGTTTGAGAGCAGTGTTCAACTCTGTCACATTAACTTCAATCCTATGAAGTAACTGAACCAAAGCCACTCAGAGGCAGCAGGCTTTCACTGGCTTCACAGACCATAATGATTACTCTTGCAAAGTTGTTTGCATAGTGAGCTTGGCACTGTGCAGACAAAACCATTGCATCTGGGTGGTAACAAAGAGCAGTGGTAGAGACATTACAGAAATAAAAGCATCCAAACTGTTGCATAGTGTTTCTGTGGACAGTTAAGACTGAACTGTTTCTGCACACCTCAATCTTGTGTAATCAGTACATAGCTATAAGTCTTATTACATATTTCATGACAACGCTAACAATCTTTGTATGTCATACTTCTTAGCAGTAGGGCTTGAAGAGGAGGAGTCCCTCTTCTTCCTGGTGGAGTTAGAGACTTACTTTCTGCCTTAAACAACTGTAGCTATATAAAAGGATGTCAGTCTTTATATGGAAAACAAATGCCCAGTTTATCTTGAATATCAGTTTATTTTTGAATAAGTTTTAAGTAAACATAAGTGGCAGCTATTTAGTAATGCAGAAGAATGGTCTGAAGAGGCTTTAGGGACTCCTGTTGAAGTAGGAGTTACCACATTCATGATTCTCTCTGTGAGCACTGACTTGCTGCTTCTCTGCCCTAGACCTGTATTGCTCTTGAGTTCTGTGCAGGCAAACACAAACCAAACCCTGGCCCTTCTGGTTACTCACTCAGTTATCTGCAGTGATAAGGTTAGCTTTAGGGAGCATGTGTAATGCTGGTGAAAATAGTTTACCAGTGGGTGTACTCCTACCTGGAGTACAAAATGGAAAGCGAACTCCTTTCACAAGGTACTGGGAGCTTGCAAGGTTGCTGCTTGGCATCAAGAGAAATGGGGGCAGCTGGTACAAAAGTTTGTCCGGCCCCTCTTTTCCCGTGCCTCTTCCCTTTCCACTGCTGATTTTCCAAGCAGTTAAAGCAAAAAGGGAACAAAGTGAAAAATATGTAACCAATGTGCCTGAATCTGCAAAAAGTCTCACCATCATCCTGTGTAAATAAACTTGGAAGGAGCCACAAGATAGGTTAGCGTACATGCTCATTCCTCGATGAGCATGATTCCTCTTTTAGGCCATGTGCCAAGGCTGTTGTCTTCTGTCTTGTGGTTGGCTTTCCATCCCCTTGAGGCCTGAAAATTGGATGAGAAAAAATGATGGTTGAGAGACACAGCCAAGCTATGTCTGGGCACAGCCCTCAAGTAAACCTGCTTGAGCATAACAGTGCTCCAGGACATGCAGAATGCCTTGGGTTCAACAACTCCAACCTAATCAATCCATCACTGCATTAAGCATGTCTGTGCAGAAGGGATAAAGGCAACCTGATGCAATGCAGCAGGAGGCCTAAAGGTATGGTCTCCATTTTTCCTGAGACCATCCCTATGTGCTTCCTAAATAAAAAGGAACTTAATTTAAATTCAGACACCACCGAGAGCATTTTCCTGATCTCTCCAGGAGCTGCCACTCATGCAGCAGTACACAGACAGCTTGTCTGCTGCAGCGTCATCTCTGGGCAGTGAGAAGAGGGTCTCCCACACTCCCACCATGGTGATCCTCCCTGAAAGCCTGGTTCCATCTTTGACTTGTCACCAGGCCATCTGCAGAAGGAGAGGCTCCTCTTTGAGCAATGTTGTGTGTGGCGGGACTCATGATTGAATTTGCAGAGATCCCAGCTCTCTTTGCACACTGTTTTATTTCCACAGGCAGTTTACTTAGCTGAAGTGCACACGTGAGGAGTCAAGCAGGCTCAGTTTGTTGCCAGATGTTTAGTACATAGTTCTTACGTGTAGCTGTTCATGAGAACAAGCAGAAGCTTCTACTGGTGGTCTGAATTTCTCAGTGAAGCTGAGACAAAATCCCCAAAGCTGGGCCATCATTAGGAAGGCTGTAGTTCCCTTCGATGCAGCACTTCCGAATGCAGTTTTATATTTTGCCAATTTTAGGCGCCTATTAAATAACCCAGTAAAATGTAACTAATTTTCTTTTCTCCACATTGTACTGAAACAGCTGTCATGAGTGAGTTGGTGGAAAACATTGTACAGCCAAATAGCAACAATAAGAGGAAGAACCAGTTGACACAGCTCAATGGAATGTTAATCAGGGTTTTAACTACTTTCCTAATAATGGGAGAGGGGATGAAAAAAGTACATTCAGTCTTTGGTTTCTTTTGAAAATTACATGTCCTTGGTTTTCAGAGAACTGCAAGTACAACAAATAGTAGCAGATATTTTCCTTATTTCTCTGACCATGGGAATTAAAGGGGGAAAAGTTAATGCATATCCATGGGGTGGCACAGTTAAGTGGATGCAGAGGAAATGTGGCACACATCCTTTGGAGAGCCATGTTAATTCACACCATGCTGTAGAGCCACAGAGCTTGGATCTGTGGCCATCTCTGGTGACGGCATGTACACCGCCACAAAGTCAACTGAGCAGCAACAGATTGATGGCTGCTCCTACCCTGGAGTCTGAGCTCCCATTAAATATTTAATACTACTGATCATGAAATATATATATATATATATATATACATATATATATACACACACCATAGTACCAACACTGGTTTATTGATTTGGAACTTTTTCCACTGTGTTCCCTGACTTGCAGTGACTTTGACCTACTTTAACAATGCATTTGTGCTGATCCTGCTCTGCACTGTTTGGATGTTTGACCATACAGCCTTAAATTACCAACTTGACATTGAAATGCTGATTTACACCTGCAGTCAAATGGATAATGCATGTTAAAGACTGATTGTCAGCAGCTCCAATATGTTATAGCTTCATTCTGTGGCATTGTCGCTTGCCTTAATGGGATTTAAGGACACCATTGTGTAGCATTGTTGGTAGGGTTATGGACACAGCTGTGGGGGGCTGACACGGTGTATGGACCTTGTCATCTGTCTAAAAGCTGACATCACTTTCAAAAAACCACTGTGAAAGTCTGGATGCTTAAGTGTTGCTGTATATTTTAAGACAGCACTGGAAATAAAGAAGCTTTTTTTGCTGGCATAAAAACCAGTTAACATTGAATAACTTGCTCTTCTGACCTTTTCACCATAAGGAAGATTAATGGTCGTTTAGATCAGAACTTCCCCCCTGATCAGAGGTCTGAATGCTTCAGGGATTCAGACAAAAAATGTCAAAGAAAGTCATTTCACCTCTAGGTCACCAGCACAGACCTGTGGTGTCTCTCTAGTGACCATTAGATGATTGCTTAGTAGATTATGTGCAAGAGTTGGTGGTCGTAATCCATTTTCCAATGGACCAGATCCCTGCCTCATAAAAGCTGTCACTACATGCTTATCTAAGCAGCAAGAAATGGGAATTAACATGAACAGAGCCTGAATTGTGTTTGCCTTGCATTAGTAAAACCTCAGAGCCTCTCTAAGACCTGTTTCAGTCCTTCTCCAGGGTCATCTTTCCAAGCCAGGAAGGGTTGATGCAACGTCAGTGCTGTCAGACACCAGTTGCACTTCGGTGTCTGGAGCACAGGGTTCCTGTTCAGATACGTTTACAGTGGCACAGCTTGCATTTCTGGATATCCTAGAACAGCACATCCTGTAGCCTTCATATTGCCCAAGTTTAGTGCTTGGTGTGATCAAACTGATGTACTTCATGCCAACCATATTGGTATTTTAAATGGAAGAGCTAGAATGAGGACTACTCAGTTGGTAAAACTGAGCACAGAGCTACAGGCCAGATTTCGACGGTAAAGTAACCGCCTGTGACTTCTCCTGTCAGTAATTATAATGTCACCAACTGTAAAGCACAAATCAGGGACCTGGCCACGAGAGCCAAGCTAAAAATGCCAACCCGCTGAACAAAGGGTCGGGTGATGGGTGCTAGACGTCTAAGCTTGTCCTTCACTGGAGACATCTGCGTGTGCATAGCAAACAAGGCATTGGTAAAAGAACTGACGTGTGTGCAGGCATATGCATGCAGTTGCTTACAGCTGAGACACTGAGCCTGAATATATAACAAGGTTACATGTTAGAAAGTATAAAAAGTGAAAGAGCTAGGATTCAGGAGTCTACCTCTTTTTGGCCGACCAAGTTGAGAGACTATAGAAACATCAGTGTCCAGGGCAACACTGAAGATGAGAACATGCATTTTGCAAAGCATTGTAAAAACCTGAAGGATGTAGAATCTAAAACTATGTAGTTATCGAGGAGAATGAGCCATGGCTTTTGCAAGGCTCCTGAAATATCTTTCCTGTTCTCTTTTGGTTTGCTCTCTCCCAGGCTTACTTCTGTACAATGCTTTCTTTATAGTGGATAGAGCAACTGAGCAATTACAAATAAAACTGCATTCATTAATAAAGGTAAGGTTTTAAGTGTAAAGGCAAACAGGACAGAGAAGGACAAGCAAAGATCATCAGTTCCACAAAAATCAAAGATCTCAGAAGCTACATGACTTGAAAAGGACTGACCTCTATGTAGCTTATGCAGTTGAAAATCCTCTCCTATGTATTTGCAGCATTAATTCCTCTTGTTATCTGAGGAGATCTGCTTTAATCAGATTCCTACAAACAAGTCAGATACTTAGAGCAGGAGATCTTTGACACCCCTGCTGGCAGCGCCAGCAGAGAGGCTGAAGACCAGCGCCGTAATGAGACCAGATAACCCATTTCATCTCTCCAAAAACCTTTTGGCATCAGAGGGAGTCCCCCCGTTTCCCCCTCCAGTCTCATAGCTGTATGCTCTGTGATCATTTAACATGCCTCTTCGCAGAAAAGCTACCTCAAAAGTCTCACATTTCAAGGACACAGCAGTTCTGAACTGATGCTGCTGCTCTGTTCTAAAACCTCCTCTGTCACAGTGCCATCTCCTGCGCTACCTTGCTGCTTCACGCAAGCACTGTACCTAAAATCTGGATCAAAAGGGGACTCATTAATTTGGTCCTGCTTCTCTGCCTTTAGTGCAGCTTCTCCTGCCTCCTATTTTCTAAGTTCCTGGCACTGGTGCCCTAATAATGCTGGTCCTTGTTTTAAATTTAATCTCATTTTCACACAGGACTTAAGCCAGAGAAGGCAATGCCATCTGATACCTTCCAAGACCTTCATCCCACAGAGCACGTGTGTTGTACGTGACAAAAGTAGCTCAATGGCTGCATTGAGGACACCCAAGACAAGTAAGGTGACAGTTTAGATTGCCTCATTCTTTACACTTATCCATGGGAGAAATCCCAAGTAATTTGTGCCTGGTTGCCCAAGTAGTGGATTTTCCCCCTGATGGTATGAGACACAGGATGCAGGAGCAGCAAAAGAGCTACAACTGCTCAAATCCAGGAACCACAGGACAAGCTTTAATTAATGTGCTTCTTTGTCCAAAAATGGCTGTGTTCATATCAGGAGCTGGTAGTTAAAATAATCTTAGAATATTTCAAAGGAAAAAATGAGGAGTGAAAAGGCCTCATCCAAAAATCACTGTGCTTTATCAGAGGAATAAAGACCTCACTGATCAATTAGCTTGAAAAATGAATAAATCAAGGACAAAGTTGAAGTTTAGCATCTTAATAAGCTATTGTTGTCACAGCCCAGTTTGAACATATCGCTCTTTTGTTGACATTTTAAATGCTTTCTGTGGATTACCAGTATACGACCAGTATATGAAAGCTTGTTAAGCCTCCACGTGCTCAGCCTGGCCCTAGCTTTAATGCTGGCTTAGTGCAATCCCTGCTGCTGGCACAAGGTCCACAGGACTTAAACCTTGCAGTGCTGGGCATTGTGTTTCTTGCTAATCATTGTATGGGCTTACTCAAGGGTGTTTTACAAGCTTAGGGCAAATTTGTGAAGGTTCAATTATCTATATGTAACTTTTTTAAGAGGAGCCAACCAGGATTCCTTTTTTTCCTCTGGATCCTGCAGTATCTTTCTGTAAGTAGTGGGGGGGGGGTGCGTTCAGCCTGGCTTTCAGCTCTGGCTGATGTTTCCTTTCCCGATTAGCAGAGAAGGCAGTGCATTAGCCCTTTCAAACTGCACAACTCTCTCGTCCCTCTCTCCTGATCCCCTATGGTGAATTTAAAGTTCAGAATGTTTTATAAATGCCTCGATCTTATGGCCATTTGGATAAAATCTGTTACAGCAGCTTCCAGCCAGGCGCAAATTAAAATGATGGGTTTGATAATTCTTTACTTACTCACAGGCCTTTCAGCCATATGATGCTACTTTAATTTTGAACTGGTATTGCAGACTGCTGTGAGTTTGAGGCAAAGTTGTTGATCGCATATCCCTCTTCTTTCATTTAGAGAAAAATAACAGACTATGTGTGAGAA
Source organism: Psilopsiagon aurifrons (assembly GCA_025447955.1). NCBI lineage: Eukaryota > Metazoa > Chordata > Aves > Psittaciformes > Psittacidae > Psilopsiagon > Psilopsiagon aurifrons. Next base: position 24,119 of record JAOEHY010000794.1, on the reverse strand, counting down.
TCTCACTTAATATTTAGCTTTTTTTTGTTGTTGGTTTTCCTTTTCAGTCATTGGCAATTGAAATCCTGTGGCCCTAAAATGAAGCCAAGAGATTTTCCTTCCTTGAAAAATGCCACTTGCATCGCATCGCAAGGACATGTTTTAGAGTCAATGCCTGCAGTGTGCATGTGCAGTTTTATCCCATCTTATTTTTAAACTGTGCATACCTCTGGTTCACAATCCTATTCCAAAAATACCTGGGGTTATCCTTATCATATTGCCCAGCTAACGGTAAGAAATAGGCTCAAGTGGCTCAGTACAGATTAGATTCACCTCTTATGCAACAGGGTACAAGATCCGGGGAGAAGCCAGAGACCTGCCTCATGAAGAGCTCTGCCCCTGTGAGCCAGGGAATCCCTTGGCAATGTCTCTTGCACATGCCAAGATGCTTCGCACTGACTTCACTGGAAGAATGCTGCACTGGAACAGCATTCATTTGTTTCCAAAGGCCAGGATAAATAAGGTGTAGAGGTTTCTGATACTTCCATTAAATCACTCGAAGTGTTAATTACAGTTTCTGTAACCACAATTAGTATTTTGTTATTTGTTTCCTTTCAAGATTACCAGCTCCGGCATACTTGGGAAATAGGAAAAGTGTCTACACTTGTTTTCCAAGTGCGGCTGAACAGATCCAGCCCATGGGAAAAGCATCCTTGCCATCTTTCCAGAATGACATTTTGCCAGTTTTCTAGGATTTTCTGCCCCATTGACAAGGTTAGCTGGGCCTTCTGCTGTTTCCACCAGTTGTTTTCCCCTCAGCCTCAGCGTACATCTCTTCCCCTTTTCCACCTTTCCCTGCTTTCTGCCCACAATCCCAAAAATCAAACAGCTTCCCCATCCTGCACCTGCAGATCAGGTTAGATGGATGTGTTTTCAGACACAGTATGTCTGTTCTTGTGTGCTGAGTTGTCTTCCTCCTCAGTTGTCTCTGTTCACCTTTGGTTGCCAAGTTCTTGCGCCAGATGTTTTGATCATTTACTGACAACAGTGGGAGTTCAGGTATTTGGTAAACACAGCCCACAGCGAGCAATGGGTTCTGCATGTTCACTTGGGAGTCTTCAGTTGAAGACATACCCCAGTGCAGAAATACTTTTGGGTCTTCTCATGGCTGCACTGGCACCACATGAATTAAATTAATAGCTTATAAATTGTGCTTATCAATGAGGAAAACACTGAACCTAGTTTCTAGGTATTTTATGTAATGATTTGTAGAATCAATAAGTTTGGCTTCCTGCTCCCACCACAGGCTGGACTCTTGCTGGGTCAGTAAGGATCCAAAAGGAGATACCACGTGAAATCGTGTGATGTGGCTCTGCAAGCAGCTCCTTGGTTGGAGATGTGGAGAACACCTTCCTCAGTTCTTCAGCAGGTTGCATGCAGTTGAGCTCTGTAGTACACTTCCTTGGCAGGTGTTATCACACCTATTTTTTTGGCTAGATAAACCAAGACATTTTTCCCAAATAACTCTATAAATAAATTAAGCTAAAAAAATAACCCAATATTGTCCCTACCCATGGCAGAGGGATTGGAACCCGGTGATTTTTAAGGTCCTTTTCAACCCAAACTATTCTGTGAGTCCATATGGGCAGTCCTCTAGCTGCAACATCAAGACTACCTGCAAAACCCAGGGCATTCTTAGTGCTCAGCTACCCTGTAAGCTCTGGGCAACATGAAGCCACAAACTCCTTTTCATAAACAGTGGAAAACTCATTCCCAGTTGCAAACTCCACATGAAACATATCACAAAACAGGGCCCTTCTGAGGCATATTTTTCTGTGTAGAAGTGATGTGAGAACCTTTCGTCAGCTCTCTGCACAATGACTCTTCACCAGAGCATCATGTGCCCTGTAAAGATAGGTATTCAAAGCCTATCTGCTTAAAACCTAACCCATAGCACAGTGAATGCCAGCTGCTAACCAGCTCTTGAGTCTCACTGAATTTTCCACATCCCCCCCACCCCTCAACACGATGAAACACCAAGTGCTTGTTCTAACGTTAAACACCAGCTAGGATTTTAAAATACCTTTAAGTCATACCTACAATTAGGACAACAGTGACTCAGATCCAGAAGTGCCTCTTCTCATTGGACTCTGAATATCCCAAGGTGAAATAAAGGGTGGGTTAGATTTGTTATAGCTTTTTTCTCTTTTTTTGGTCAAATATTCAGTGTTGCTCTTCATTATTTCTTCTATCCTTTTGAAAGCTTTAAAGCCTCCCTGCATAACTGCCTCTGCTCCATTCACTGCTGAGTGGACGGTGCGCTGATCTTTTTCTCGGTGGGTAATGGATTTGGTTTGATTGCTTGACACAGGAACAATAGGGGGATAAACAATTGCATTCGCGCCCATGCAGCTCCCCATCTGTTGAGCGTGTGCGCCTTCAGAGGGAGCCGGGCAGGGACAGATGAACACGCCAGCCGAGCCTGATGTTAATGACATCAGTCATACAAGCAGAACATGTGGCGCAATAAATCAAAACCTAATTGAACTTTTGCTTGATTACATTGCCGTCCCACTGCCCGTTTCAAACACGGTGCTGTTTCCTGGGACAATACCCCCAGCCCCACAGTGGTTTTGCTGCCCATGGGAGGTGACAAGTGATACCAGCTTCTCTTCATTCATTTCTTTCTTGAAACAGTGATGCCTTCCTCTCAAACAAAATGCTTCCATGCTCAGGATGTGTTTTTGACCAATATTTATTATTTCAAGTAAGAAACATTACATGGATAAGACAGTGACAGCACATGTTCGCTGGCACTTTCCATCTGGGGCTGTTGGTGGCAGACGTCTATAGGAGAAGACAGCACTAGTTTTTGTGTTAATTACACACACATGCTAGTAATGAAGGCTATTCATTAGACTGATATAATTTAGCATCATTATTCACACTTGAAAGTGTTTCTGCTACATCAGCTGCTGGAGCCCATGAGCCAGTATTTTCTATCCTAGGTGTCCATGGCAGTAGTAAGTCACCAGACTTTGAGGGGGCTGATTGTCATAAATGAGGAAAAGAGCAATTTCTGATGGGAGCATTAAGGAATGAAAGGCTTTGGCAAGAAGACGGTTTATGGAAGTGCATAAATACGGACTTAGGCCCCAGAACCTACGGCATGTAGGAACCCATCTATGACTGAGCCACCTGCCCTCCCTCTGCAGCCACTGAAGCAGGAGGGCATATAGACCTATGCTTATCAGCCTGATGAGCCCTTCTTTAGTCTTGTGCATTTGAAGTTGCAGATGACTAAAGAAGAGCAGGATTCAAGTGTTAGTTTGTGAACTTAAAAGGTAAATCACGAAATGCTTTTCTTAATGTGCTCAGAATCAGATCCTCATTATATGGGAGGAGCAATTTTTACAACAAATGTGTTAAAGCACTCAAAGAATTAACCCAGCTTATTCTAAAAATCCTGGCAGAACTTCTGTCAATGTTTATTTGCCCATATATTGGCTGCACAGAGCAGACTTTAATTATTAGCCATTTATTGCAGAGGATTCTCCAAACTGGTAAAAGGAGGCATAAAATAAAATGCTCTTATCTGAGTAGAGGCTTAAGCAGCAGCTAAATTAAATCTTTGCATTAATAGTATTCATGGAAAGGCAGATGGGAGCAGAAAATGTTGCAATGAAGAATATGGAATGAGATGAGATCACAGCATCAGTCTGTCCTTTGTAGAGATCTGGACAATGATCACAGAGCCAGATTGGATTAGTGAAACCTATTTACCAGAAGTTCAGAGCGGTTGCATGAAGCTGAAAGGCAGTCGGTAGGGAGAGGTGGAAAATGCACCAGATTTACAGCTGCAGCGACGAGAATTTAGAAGTTTTCACCACTGTGATTTCATCCAAATGTGAGTACATCAAAACTGTAACAACCGCTGCGGGGCTGTCTGGTAGATGGATGGGGTGTTTAGCATCAGGAAAATCTCCGAAGTGAGCAGCTTATCTGTTCTGCCGTGCTCGGCTTGCAGTCCAGTGCTTGCTGCTTGTTTCTGGGGCTAATCCGTGCAGGTGCTTCAACATAGTGGCTGTGTAAGATCTTTGCACTGGCAAAATTGGGAGCTCTGGATCAGTGTTGATATACCTATGAGGTAATTGCTAAAGTGACAGCTTGCAACTGTGTGGCTATTCTGTGTAATAGAAAAGAAAATGAAGTTCTGCTAGCAGTTAGCAGCTCAGATGAAGTGAGTGAACTGCATGAATGTTGAATTTAAGTCTGCCGGCTCAATAAGTGGAACATTTCCAAAGCCATGCCCTGGAAATGAATGCATGATTAACATTAGTTGCTTGTAATGAAGAGTAAGAACCGGACAAAGCCCAGTCTGCATTTGATTGAACAAATTAGTTTAAACTCAATGGTTGCATATTTCAGCAACAAGAAAGCAGGTAGAAACAGGGGAAAACAAATTGTGGGGCCAGGTCAGATCTTTACTTGCAAACTGCGAGCATGAGCTTTCAGCTGCTTAATTTCAGAATATAAGTGGCAATGACAAAGTGAACCATCACTGTAATTGTTTTTGTTGCCTGAAAGCTGGGCTGTATGTACAAACATCCTTTTGCAGGCAAACCCAGAAACAATGTCTGAAAGGATTCATTCTTCCCTTCCTGCTCCCACTCCCTGCAAAAAATGATGCTTGCAGGGAGAGCACTGTTCGCATTGCTGCCTTTGTATGCCTGCACAAGTGGGTCACTGCTGGCTACCTCCACGATTCACTCTTCTTTCAATGGCTATTCAAGTTATTGCATGTTTGCTGGTGCTGTGACTTCCCTTTCATGCCTTGCCTTTCTTCAGCCCCTGTAAGCTATTTGCCACTTACTCTGGCAGACAACAGGGAGTGAGTGGGGCTGTGGATCGTACGTACTCTGAAAATACACAAATTTATTGCTGTTTGCCACATTTATTGTTGTTCCTTGTGCACTGGCCTGGGTACCAGTAACAGCACAAAAGTACTTGCTCCTTTTAGATACCTGCATAAACTGTGCTCCTCACACTGCCCAGTAAAATGCACCAAATACCAAAGAGACAAGAAGATAATGCCTTGCATCGATAAACTTCTTTGCACTTGAGTTTTTTGCTTGTGAGCAATTAGTTAAGTCCTCACATAGTGAAATTCCTAAAGCAAAGTAGATTGCAGCAGCTTCAAAACCAACTTATATTCCTAGGGAAAAGCCCAGCTTCATGATGTTGGTCTGGTTTTTGTCCCCCACTCACCAGGGTTTAAAATATAAAACATGCCCTGCAGGAGAAGGCAGCAGGTTCCCTGAGGCTATCACACCATGCAAACCAGGCCGTAATTGAACTGACAGCTTAGCACGCTCTCAAGCTCTGTGCCAGGAGATTACTTACTTGTGATGAGCTCCATGTGGAAGTACCCTGTGCTGCAACGGGTCGCTGGTAGGGACCCTGGACAAGATCCATCGCCACTGCTGTCAATGTCCTCTTTCACTGAGGGCAGAGCATAGCCCAAAACTGTGTTTCTGTCCAGTGCAGACCTAATACTCAGTACTTACAACCTCACTGGGGTATCAAGGGGTGGCTTTTAGGGAAACAGAAGGTGTCTAGGAAGAGTGATCCCACTGTCAGCTCTGCTTGTACTGAAGCCTGGAAAGCCCAGTTCCTTACTCTTGCCATCAGAGGAGAGGCATTTGGCTGCAGTACAAGCAGCCTTGGATGACCTCCAGCTGCTTCCACAGCTTCAAAACTCATTGTAAAAAATTGTACATAGCAGTGATAAGCACTGAAACTCCTGGAGTTGAATGTATGCCAAAAATGTAATGGAAAGCTCACCTGGAGAGTAAGAGTCACCCCTCATCCCATAACAAACCTTCCTGGCTCTTCAAAGGCTTTGGGTTACACATGGAGCTTGAATAGGCAGCCTCCATGCATGTGCCTTGCCCTCAGGGTCAGCCTTGAGAACTGCAGTTAATTCATCCCATTTGGCAGGTTTTTGCCAGCCTATTTCTGTCACTGGCTGCTAAATCCTGTAGCCTGGACACAGAGGAAGGTAATAATTTTAAAGAGCAAAGGGTTAGATATGATGAGAGGGAGAGCTGGGACCATCACAGAGTCTTTCAGGCCAGTTTCAAGTCAAAATGAAACAAGCGTTTAAATACTCTTCACTTCGTCCAAAACAAACCCTCACTCCAACCAGTCAGTTCAGTGCAGTCCTCTCCAAAGATCATGCACTCACTTGTATGTTGGAAGGTGTCTGGATGTAAAGAGAAGATCATTTCCTTCTGAAACATTTGCAGGTAGGAGGCCAGAGCAAAACTCAGGAAGAAGCAGCATCGTTCCTCCTGGAAGCCTATGGGGGAGCTGCAGAATCTTGGGGAACACTGTTGCCCTGTGCCCATGGGTGTCTGTGTTGCACAGCGAGAGCATGGTCTCTGAGATAAACAGTAAAGAGACTGGGTTGTCTCAGCTGGAATGCTCCTTAAACCCTTTCTTCTTCACCCCTCTTCCCACCATGCCCCCCAATATATTCTCATGGGGAACTTCTAGAGGGATGTGTAACCTCATCTTGTACATTTCCACTGCACCCTGACCGTGTTCCTGTTCTTCTTTCACAGCACGTAGTCCTGCCCGAAGACGAGCCAAAAGTACGCAGCACATCTTAACAAAGAGTGTAAGAAAAAAAACCCTTCTCTCCCTCTCGGGTTTTTTTTTCCATTGTAGGTGACTACACTTACTCTTAAAAGTGCCATGGATAAATGAATGGGAAGCGCATCTTCCAGGGCAAAGTGCATCAGTGCCTCATGCAGGGAGTGGGGTGGGAAACGGAAAGGGGAGTTTCTGTAAAGCTATAGTTTACTTACAGAAGCACTTTGAAACTTCAAAGAATATGGTCTTGCTATGCAGAGCCAGTCAAAATGAACTCAGCAGCTTGTCAATATGGGCCATCTAAGGGAATCACAGACTAAATTCTTATCCATAAACTCTTAATGATAACATCAGAGGGACAGGCAGGGATGAAAAGCAAACTAATTATATCACTACCTGTATGCAATAAACAAGGAGCCAGTATCCCATTCCCTGGGGAATGTGGGAGAAAAGCACCAAGCAGTGAACTGTAACCTCAACTCAAAAAGATGGCTCTGAGAGAGCCACAGGAGGATGCTTGTCATTTGATCCCAAGGTGCTTCCTGCCCTTGACTCACCCCCTGTGTACTGGCACAGGGTGCACAGCTGGAGCTTAACCCGCTCCCTTTAGGTGGTGCTTTCTGAGTTTGGACACTTGACACATGGGTCTGAGGTTTCTTGTCTTTAGAGCCGGTTGTCCCTTGCTAAATTCACTTGAATCATTCACAACCCCTACCATGGTCCTCTCATCGCAATTCTGATTTGCAGGAATGACTGCCCGTTTCTCTTGTGCATATCACAGCACTTTTAACAAGCTTTGAGACTCTTCTGCTAGAGCATTTCTTCTCGCTACAGACCTGTCTCTTCCCTAGCACTGTCAAAATATTTTGCTCCACGGCCTTCCCTTTTTCCATGCCTTATCCCACTTTCCAGATCCATCCTCATTTGTAAATAGCCTCTTCTTCATATTCCTTATTCCCTGATCTCCTCACAATACTGTGAGTCCCCCCTTGTCATGATTTAAGCCCAGCTGGTAACTCAGAACCAGGCAGCCACTCTCTCACTCCCCCCATTTTACTCCCCCCCTGCTCCCAGATGGATGGAGAATTGAAAGAATGTAACCCTCAAGGCTTGAGATAAGAACAGTCCATTAACGAAGGTATAACACAAACCACTGCTGCTACCACCAATAATAATAATGATAAGGGAAAGAACAAGGGAAGAGAATACAGCCGCTCATCACCCGACGGCCGATACCCAGCCTGACCTGAGCAGCGATCTAACCCTACCGGGCAATTGCCCCCAGTTTATATAGTGGGCATGACGTGCTATGGTATGGAATACCCCTTTGGTCAGTTTGGGTCAGGTGTCCTGTCTCTGCTTCCTCCCGGCTTCCCCTCCTCCCTGGCAGAGTATGAGACTCAGAAAGTCCTTGGTCAGAGTAAACGTTACTGAGCAGTAACTAAAAACATCGGTGTTATCAGCGCTGTTCTCAGGCTGAAAGTCAAAACCACGGCCCTGCATCAGCTACTGAGAAGGAGAAAAACGACTGCTACTGCTGAACCCAGGACACCCCTACTTACCACACTTACCTATAGCTGGAAAAAAACCCCACCACACTCTATCTCATCCCCTCACTTGGTTATTATAACGGACCACAGGATCCCAATACTCCACAGGATGTCTGAAGTGGTGCCCAGGAAGGGTCAATAACACATCTGTCATGTCTGGGTAGAAACTCTGTATGTGTGTATTTTCTCAAATTGTGAAAATCTCATTTTTGTCCCATAGGCTGAGGTTTCAAAATGACCTTTCGTTGCAAAGGAGGATGAAAGTCAGGGTTCCAAAGTCTTATTCAAAATAAGCCATTTTGGGATACCCCTTTTTTGTTTGTTACACCTTTGGTATATTTTGTTTTCTATGTAATACAAAAATAGCAGTAAGTCCAATCTAAAAGTGAACTATTCTGACTTAATGGAACAGAATGATCAGATAATTTATCTTCCTTTTCTTTGACAAAATTCATACTTTCCAACAAAGTGCACAGATTTCTAACCAGAATTTCTCGTAAAACTGTTCAGCTTGAACATTTTCAGCTAGTTCTCTTTGAAATCTATGGCAACTGTATGTCAAAATTCCAAAACTCAGCAGATAGAGAGTTGCATTTGCTAAATGGGAACCTCTGATATTTAACTTGGATTGGATCAGCTGCTGTAGCAGCACAGTACTCATAAAGGTCTAAGAAAGCAAGATAAGAAAGTCCCTGTTTTGTTGCTGTATTTTTAGAGGATTTTTTTTTCCCTCTGGGGCTTTCCTGACCCTAATTAAGGATGTCCTTTGATTGGCCTTTAGCCATGATGCAGGCAGCATCATTAGCAGTGGGAACACTGAGCCTGATGAACAGTCTGCAGCTCCAGCTGAGAAAACAAGGAATTCAAATCTCAAACCAGAGCAATTAGCGCAGTCAACTCTTAGACTTGTGCATTCCCCTTCTTCAGTATATGACGCAGCTGCTTGCAGCTCCTGCACAAGCATTCAAATACATTGCCTGTACTGGAATGCACTTGCCTGTGAGGAAGTTGTGATTGCCAATTTTTAGACCCACAGAAAAGTAGCAGAATGATTGTTTGGTTTTCACTTTTACATCTGCACCTGCAGTCAGTGCTGTGGAAATGCCCTCAGATAACGTGAAATCTCCTGGTCTGGTGATTGCAGTGGATGCACAACTTTAATCCTCAGCAAGTGCAAAAATAGTAAGCAAGGTGGACATCTGCCAGACCTTTTTTTTTTGCTGCAGAAATACTCCAGCAGTGCAGCATTAAGTGATTTAACAGTCAAATGACTGACCTTTGGGGTAACTTCTATTACATTCAAAAACCCATCCCTAAAGCGCAGCAGGACTGTGGGAGGATGAGAGAAAGGGGAAACACATTTTATTTTAATAGAGTGTTTCACCAAGATGCTTATTTGCAGTTCCTATTGCCCTATTATGAGTTATTTCAAGTGACAGTAGATCTTTCTCTTCCCTTGCTCTTCTAGCCCCAAAATTCTTCAGGTAGAACTGTCTGGATACCAGTACCTGGCTACTTTGCATAAAAATGTCAAATCCCTCTGTGCACGCTAGTGCTGCCACATTAAAAATGAAATCAGCGTTAGACCATCAAAAAAGGCTTAACTCTGCAAATCTGGAATTTCTTCCACTAACAAGCACCTCGTTGTTCATCCTTTCAGCTGCAAAGCTTTATTCAAAGCCAGATGTTTAATTGTCACCTTTCCTGGTTGGTTGTTAGTTTGGCAGTGGGATTTTGGGTGTAGGAGCAGCCTTGTTGGAGCAGCCTCTGTGCTGCTCTGCAGCCGTCCTGTGTCCTCCATGCCCCTGCTTAACACAGCTAATTCCAGCAGCAGGTATGCCAGGCCTCAATGCTCTCACGTGCATGTGAAGTCCACAAAAGAGACTTTGGTAAGCTCTGAATTCAGAGTCGGCGTCCTGCAAACGATCTGAGCAGGTCAAGGGACACACAGGTTCTTAAACCAGTAGTTCTTTAGAGAGCAGTGTATTAATTCTGCATAGTTTGGCTGGCTCTGCCATTCACACAGGTTTTAATTCCCTGGTATGTCTAGAAAAGAAAAGTGACTTCCAGCTTATCATTCTGCCTCACCCTAGGTACCCTTGAGAAATGTCAGCTCCAGTTTAGATCAAAACTGTGCTACAGCAGGTTTAGTTTCCTGACCTAGATAAGTCTTCACGTATTACAGTAATGGGTGAGGTAGCCAAAGTCACAGTGAAATCTTGAATCAGGAGATAAGGAACTTCAAAAGTGTACTACAGCCAAATGCTGCAAAATAAGATGTTCATGCAAGATATGCTATAGAGATTGTGCTGTTGTCTCCAGCTGTAATGGAAAATGGCACTGTAGCTTATTTATGTGGATTCTGCCTTTTGGCATTTGGTATTACTGATACAACATGTAAAGAGGAATCTCGGAAACACAGAAAATGTGCCTAAGTAATTCCTGTTATTAATGCAGTTAGAAATCCTGCTTCCTTTTCCCAAATACTTTAATCTTCTTGAGAAAACTGCTTCTGGATCATCCTGGATAACAGTCCTGATGGATCGACTTGCTCTTGTAGCCTATCCCTGTGGTTTTTTAACTCACATTAGCCTTGGAGCCCAGAGTTGCCTGTGGCAGCACAGTGAGTGCCATAGCTCAGTCATGATCAAAGTAGAAAAGAACTTAATGTTGTTCGTGTCCATTTTCAGGGCTCTGTTCGAGATACAGGGGGGTAATGTTCAAAGATGCAGCTCTCAGTGAGTTTTGTTTATGCAAGCTAATATTCGTGAACTTTAACTCCTGGGAGCACGATTATTCATTGCCTTGTACCCTCTGTGATCATTACCAGGTATAAAATGTAAGTAAGTCCAAAAGATGGGAGAGGCCATGAAGAAACAGCATTTGTAATTCACATTGAACTGATTGCCCAAGACATGACGCAATAAGAAATTCAATTTGACTTGTCTCAAAGGCATATTGATCTTGAAAAGAACCACATTTCTCCTGAGGAGAATACAGAAAGCTGCATCAAAGTAGTGGGTTCCAGAGAGACCCCACGTGGCTTTCCCATACTTTTATAAATCTCATGCTTGGAGGCAGGAGCCAAACAAAACACCACAAATCTCATAATTCGCACCCAAAAAAATCCCTTCAGATGACAGGCGGGAAAGCAGTGGGAAGAGCAAGCACTGTGCTGCTCTCCATTGACCACCCCATTTCCAAGGCCATGTGTATCAGGATGGCTTTTCCTTTCTCTGTAGGTGGTAGCCATATCCAACCACCGGCACCACAGGACCGAGAAGCTGCATCCTCACCAGGGTGACCTCCTCCAGGTGCTGTACAATGGAGACGAGGTGCGGGGCTTGGGCTGCCTGCAGAGTGGGCAGCAGGGACCTTGCCCTGCCAAGGATGCTGCCCAGCATGGTGAGTCTGCACAATGGCTTTATTCCTCTGCGGCTTTGGAATATTGTTAGATAATGAAGTCTACCAGTTTGCAGGCACTTTGTTATGGATCTGAAGGATACTTTCATGCTTAAAATGTCTGGTGGAATTAATGAGATAACAGCCATGGCTTTGCATCGCTCTTGCTTTATTCAGAGTTATAAACTCACTTTATTCAGAGTCATGAGCATTCCCTTTCCAAAGGCTGACAATATCTTAGGCATGATATATTGTGAATTACTGAGTTTGCCTGAGTCATCTTATTATATAAGACTCCTGTTCAGTTGCTTGGAACTTGCCAGAACACAATAATTTGGGATGAAATTTGAGATTCTGAATATCAGCCACAGGCTTGATTTTGGATTTTCAGCCAAAACTTGGTCAACATATTTGTGAGAAGTAGTGAAGGGAAAAGAGAGGTGGCCAAAGCAAAACCAAAGAAATGAGTAAACAAGAGACTGGTCATCCAGCTCTTTTATCGCTCGTGTTTGGAAGGGTGAAGCTGGAGCAGGGCCATGCAGTTTGGCAAGGGGTGGCCTTTTAATCAAAAACTCATCTTCTGCTCTCCCTTGAAAAACAACCCAGACATAGTCAAGTCATAAGCCTTTGAAAAAAATCTGGTATGGCACGTGTTTGGTGGATATTGGACATTTAGCTGTGCAAAGGTGCTCAATCTGTGAAGTAGATACTGCTATGAAGGTGCATGGTCTTCGCACCACCAGTCTGCAGCTGCACTGCACATAAGCCATGCCTTTAGGAGCACAGGGCAGACAAGAGTGGGGCCTGGGAAACTGGGAAGGAAGAAACTGACCTTGGGATGATAGGGAATGATGTCAAACCAGGATCAGGGCCAAGCTATGGCTGAACAAAGAACTGAGGCTTCAGGGCTGGAGCAGAGAGAGGAGGAGGAGTCACTGGAACCAGCTGCGGGGTAAAGGATGGCAGAGAGACAGTGGTGAGAAAGAAGGGACTGCTCGTCTGCTGTTAGGGGAATCAAGGTAAAGGATGACAGAGGTGTGAGCAAGAGAAAAGATGGAGGAATCCAGAAAGAAGAGCAGAAAATGAAGAAAGAGATCTCATAGGGGGTGAAAGGGAAGTGAGTGGGCAAAGAAGCTGGGATGCTGTGTAGGAAAGAGTAAGAAACTAAGTCCAAATTAGAACAAAAGGGAAAAAATAGACTGGCTGAGGAGTGGAAGGAGGGAATGAGGAGAACAGGACAAGGCAAACTCACCAGGATCGTCTGGACAAGACACAAGAGCTCCTGCAAGGCTGCCTAAGCTTGTGCAGCATGGTGAGGCTGTCAGATTTCTGTTCCCCCCAGTACAGGGGATGCTCAGGGACCATGGCAAGATGCCTCCTGCAACAGCCCCCTAAGTTCTGTCCATCACTGCCACCAGACTCCTCAGAGATGCTCATCACCCTACACAGCCGATGCATTCCCTTTTTCTGGGTGCTTGCTTCACACCTCTGGCTGCCACATCTGGGAACGCTCAGTTGCTGCTGCACTAAAATCTGCTTTGGCTCTGAGCAGTGCTGTGTCCTGCTCAAGCCTCTGAAAAACTGGATCCCAGGAACTTCTAATCTGAAACTCAGCCTCGACCCCTGGCTTCCCGATGTGACTCCTTGTCCCCTAGGAGGTGATGAACCTGGTTTGTAAAAACATTCATGCAGATGACCATGGTGATCAGCAACACAGAGGAGCCTGTGAAAATAGTAACAGTTCTTCCCTCAGAGGATTCAGTGGTGGGGAGAGTAAGTGCAGGACTGTGCACCAATCTGCTGCTTTCTGAGTGAACACTGTCTACATGAGTGAAGCAGAAAGTCTGTGGAGAACCGGTTGCTGATCACAAATCAGAGACTCTCAGTACCTAGGTCCTTTGGGGGATAAAACCACTTTGATCCAGTCCTGGTGTTCCATAACTTTTGAGTGACAGATTTGGCATTTGAAGGGAAGAAAGGTGGAAGTGTTGGTGAATATTTGTATGAAAACCAAATAACTATTTGTTAGGATGTGCTGCAGTGTCCTGTTTCAGTACTAACCGTACTAATGACACCTGCACAGAGAACAGGGTATGATGAGAGAGTCCAGAAAGGTTTCTCCAGCTGTTGAGAAACAGCTGAAGAGCCAGCATTATGTGATATAAAGTGAGGTGAACATATGGATATGTATCATCTATTTTCAATAATATCTCTAAAAATATTACCTCCATGTAAATTTTACCCTTCAAAAATATCCTTCAACTTTCTTACTGCAAATAGTTGTGTCTGTAGAGTTTTCCATGTTTGCTTCATGAATAAGTACTGCAGAATATTAAAGAGACTTCAGATTTGGTAAAGCACAAGTTGAAATCTGAGTAATAGACTGGATAGTTTGATTTCCAGAGTAAGGGGAAAATGTGTCAACAAGAGCACAGGTGAGAGCATCAGCACATGTATTGCCAGCATCAGGAACCCTACACAAATAACGAAGCATCACAGAACGGCTTGGGCCGGAAGGGACCTTAAAGATCATCTAATTCCAACCCCTGCCATGGAAAGGGACATCTTTGAGTAGATCAGGTTGCTCACAGCCCCATCCAACCTGGTCGTGAAGGAAGCAAGTGTAGCAGGAAGCCACAAGAAGAAACTCTTGATTGCACTGAAAGCTCTGCTTTGTCATACAGGATGGATAGCTCAAAACAAAACAAAACAAAACAAAGCAAAGCAGAACACAATTGCACTTCTCCAGGACAGAAGTACTCAGCTTTGTACCAAGTTTTTGTACAAGCACTCATCTTGGAAACATAGGGCAAGTCAGAACAACTGATGAGAAGCAACCCTTGTCACAGGCTTGGGCATCGATAGCACCTTCTGGAAGCAGGATTCACACCACACTCCACCACTGCTATCCTGAGGGGACCACTTATAAGACTGAAGTGACAAGGACCTGCATTTGCTTAGCTATTCTGCTAAAAGTTTGCTAGAACATGTTCAGTATCCGACAAGCAGAGGCACAGCTGAAGGCAAAGATCAGACAACACAAGGGCAATCTAAACAAAACAAAACAAAATAAGAAAGGGAGAAACAGAATATGGACATCAGTGGCTGGACAGGCTCCAAGCACTGATGCCTGGAGCCACTTGCTGAATACTGTTAGTACCTAATACACAAGATGACAGGAGGTAATAGAATTAAACATTGACATGAGGGATACAGCTAAGTATCTAATGGAATCAGTGGCAGAGGCAGGGAGCACAAAGAGAGAGGCTGGTGAAGATATTTATTACAGTCAAATATTGCCCCCAGAAGGAGAAGACAGTTCTGATCACTATCTCATGCTAGAGACAGCATTATAAGCAGTGCCGTGGCTATTTCTGATGTTTGCTGTCATTATATATATTCCATTGGTTACAGCAGTTGTAAATCATTTCTTGAAGTCTTGGTGAATCTTGGTGTTTCTGTAGATACTTCTCTTGATTTTCACTTACCTGAATATCCTTTTAAGAAACAGCAGACATCAAACACAGCCAGGAACAGAAATAAATAAATAAATAAACAAAGATACAAATAAGATATCTCCACAATCCAACACCCAAACAGGAGGATTTGGCTCCATGAAAAATCTGGCATCCCTCCCTCATTTATTTCCTCAGCACAACTAGCAGGAATGTCAGGCAATGATCGTAATAAAGAAACTTCTGCACTTTTGGCTATAATCAAATCTGGTTGGAGTCTAACCTGAATCTAGGCTCTGTTTGTGGAAGAAGGCTTTAAATACAAGCTGTGCCAATGGGATAATTATCAATAATGCCACATTTCTTATCCTTTGCAGTGGGAATTACTGAACGAGAATCATTCAAGTCCTGCAATCACCCATTGGATGGAAAATCTTTGGTAAGTAAATACAGCAAGACCAACTACCACTGTCTGACGCATCTTAAAACCTGTCAGCATGTCCCATATTAATCACGTCAGCATGACAGTCTCACATAGTATGTGCAGATTTTGCAGTCTTTGTTAAGGCTTTGAGACATGATTTATGCCAGAGGATCTTTAGCTAGGAGAAGAGACTGGCGCAGGACAGCTGCCCTCAAGGAAGGGTGGTGGGATGGAAACAGGTAGGCTCAGCCACCCACAAGACCTGAGAGGAATTAGCCTCCTGCTTCTCAGGGATTTTCACAAATCAGGGGAAATAAATGATTTCTAAAGTGGAAAAAGCATCAAATAATTATATGTTTCGAATGGCAGCCTGACATGATAACCAGATCAATGGAAAATGCTGATAAAGAATTGATAGGAAAATCATCAAACAAAAGCCCAAAAATTTGTTCTGTATAGGAAAGACAGAATGTTTTGGTTAAAAATGACTCAGCTTTACTAAAACATTTTCCTTCCCTTCTTTTTCTTAACAAAAAAAAAAAGGTCCCTACATTTTATAAAAAGCTAGGTTTTCAAACAGAAAATAGTCCTTTGGAAAGTTTGTGACAAACACCAGACCATGCTATAGAAACTTGATGGCCTCAAATGCTCTTCTGGATGGCTGCAATATACTTGTGAGCTGGTAGCTGGGATACACTCAATAAAAATTACTGTACAATATTAAAGGATGGTCACAATTAATGATATTCAGTGTAAGGAAAGTAATTGCACTTACCAATAATTAACCCAGGTTAATTTCAAAGGATGCTTTCAGAAGTGTTTTCAAACGTTTCTTTAAGTCTTGATATACTTGCAGAGCTCACCAAAACATATCCAGTTTCAGATTAATCCCAGGGGCAATAGCCCTAGACAATGTAAGACCAGTTATACTGATGGCAATAATATAAAGATGTTTTTTTTAGTATTGACAGTAAAATCAGTGTGGTTATTGCCTGAAATGATGAGAGCACATCACAATTTCTGACAACCCACACTTTAGCTTGCCATCTTGGGGGCTATGCCAGTCTCATGGTCAAAGGAAGTAAGAGGAGGGCCATGATCAGGCACTTGTGCGGCCATGGCAGAGCTGGGCAGGAACCAGAGACCCCCATGCCACTGAGCAGCACACAGAACAGGGAAACATTTCTAAATGCCCAGGGGAACAGTGATGTCTGGGACAGCTGGTCCTCAGGCAGCCACAGAGGTGGCCTGTGAAGAGCTGCAAGAGGCAGGCTGCCCAGTGTGCTCAAAGCCTTGACTCTTCAGGAAGCTAGATATGAAACTTAAAGACTAGAAAGTTCTGCAAGCCTCCCTCCCTTGATGGGAGGTGTAATTCTTGCTCATACAAGCCCTGTGTTGAGTTCAGTGAGACCATTCATGTGAGTCATCAGTACTTGTGTGGGTAAGAGTTGGGCAGCAAAATCCTTAACCCGCATTCTCTTGTAGGAGATTCACAGTATTTATTGATTTTCTTAAAACAGCCTTCTTCCTCAGACAAACCTGTGCCCCTTGCTTACCAGTAGCATTTCCTAATGACGTGCTTTTCCCTCCTGCAGACTCCACCATCACCAGTTGCCCACATCACCATGAAAGCAGTGGCTGTCACAGATTCACCCACAGGCCACAGCACTTCCATGGAAGAGTAAGTCCTTTCCCACCCTCTAGCCAAGCCTGGGGGGCTGCACGAGGTGTGATGCCAGGCAGGGAAGGGGACAGGGCACCTCTGCCACAGGTCATTCACTCACCAGAAACACAGAGAGGTGCTCATCTGCCAATCTCTGAAGCAAAGCAGTAAAACCTCAGTGATTTACAGTACAGCCATGCTGCTTACTTCCCAAAAGTAGGGAGAGATTGACTAAAGGACATGATTGTTGTATTATCAGCCATGGCCATTTTTCCAGCAGCCCCAGCGCCAGTTACAGCTCTGTTTTATTACTAGGAAAAAAGCATCTGAATTCATAATGTAAATATTTTCCCCCAAGAAGTCTATAATATTTGCCCTAAAGCCGCTTAAAAAAAAAAAATCAATTTTTAAACGAAGTGCAATTAAGGAACAAGTTGTCCACAGTACAAATGCACTCATCACTAGGCAGTTGACCCAGACACACGTCAGGGTGATACTTGAGATCCTGCCGTTGCCATCTGAGGGAGAGTAACAAGCTCATTGTCATAGTGTCCTCATACTCCACACACAGAGACATAAATCCCCCCCAGCTAGTGTAAGCCAGCTCAGCCCCCTCAGGTTTTCCATGCCTGGTTGCCATAAGCCAGGAAGAAGGGCCATGGAGACAAATGATTTATGTGTCTGTGCTTTATCTGCTAGTCACCGGCAGCACTGGAGGAAGGCGGCAGAGTATGACCTGACCCTGCCCCCAGGAGCAGAAGCTTCCCTGCCACTGACGGGAGGCAACCTGTGTGGGACGCCCAGCCTCCTGAGGAAGATGTGGATGAAGCACAAGAAGAAGTCAGAGTACCTAGGGGCAACAAACAGTGCCTTTGAGGCAGACTGACAAGGCTCAGCACCACTTGGAAGGACAGAAGGTCCTTCAGCCAAGGACAAGGTGCTCTAAGATCAATGACGGAACAGACACAGCACAGCTCATCCAGGAAAACTATATCCTTTTTATCACTTGATGCCATTGCCTCAGAACAGTGGAAAGAAGTCCAGCTAAGGTAAAAATGATGAACATGATGCAACTCACTGGCCTTTCTTTGTTGCAATATACTAAAATCACAAATATCCCACGAGATTTACATCTTGACTCAATGATGCTGAAACTACTCCTGGCCCATTCATCATTTTACATGTCCTGTCTGAATCAGCTTGGACTTGCAACAGGAAAAGCCTAACAATAGGTTCCTGTATTCCTGCAAGGCAACAGATCGATTACAGGTGCCATTGAATACTCGCAGTCTGCTCCCTGCGTAACACTTCTTGTCCTTTTCCCCCTCTCATATCATGAGATAAAACCCACATTTTACGGTATGCTTGGTTGAGTGACATACACTAAACATATTCCTTTTTTCTACAGTGTTGATGTCTCAAGACAGGAGTAAAAGATGCAAAAACTGTAAAAGAAAGGGTCAGAACACAGCAAGTTTGCAAACACACATTTACCAAACTTTGCTATGTGATAAGTGATAGGTGTTTCAAAGTGTCCTGACAGGTCAGACTACGAGCAACTGGATAACCTCAAGAGATACTTTCTTCCACAGAACCTGCTTACATGTTAAGTGGCAGTCAGAAACTTACTCTCTACCTGTGTGGTACAGGATATTTCACTAAGTGCACAACGTGCTAGGAGGAAAGAAAATATGCAAATGGTGCAACTAGACGACTAAAAGTGAGATATTTGCATATAGAAGACCTGTGCTTACGAATAGATGGAATTCATGGAATTTGCTCTAAAATCTTTCTCAACTTTTTCTTCAATTTAGAAATTGCTGGTCATGGCCCAGTGGGGTTTTGTCTCACAACAAAAAAGGTTTTACAGGAAAGATTTCACTGTTCTTAATGGCAATATATTATTAGTCATGAACAGTACTTGCCTCGCCTGAGTACCCCTCTCATTATTAAAGCAGGCTGTGGCTTGCCTAAATACAGACCTTTAAATATAAAATTGAAGGAGGCATTTCTCCTGTTGCTCACAATAATGATGATCTGTAATCTAACTGCCAAAGCATGAATAAAAAATGAAGAAAGTCTTACTCTATGACAGAAACGCAGGAACCAAGCTCTCATCTGAAACTTGCTTGCCTGCAGCCAGGGTAGTAAAATGGTTTGGAAGGGACCTTAAAGCTCATCCAGTTCCAACTGGGCTGCCAAGAACAGGGACACCTTCCACTAGAGCAGGTTGCTCCAAGCCCCGTCCAACCTGGCCTTGAACACTGCCAGGGATGGGGCAGCCACAGCTTCTCTGGGCAACCTGTGCCAGTGCCTCACCACCAGCACAGTTACAGTCTTCTCCCTCAGAGGTGCTCAAACAGCTCACAGAGGACAGCCTTGCAGCTAGAAATCCCTCTCTCTCCCCTCTTGCTTACCAAAGGCAGAAATCCTTCTCTGGCACAGCAGCCTGAGAAGGATGATTTTCTCTCCTGCTTTTCTTTCATCCTTCTGGGAAAGGAGAGCACAGCTCCTTGTTACCCGCATGCTGAAAGCCCCTAGCTGCTGGCAAGGCAAGGAGGAGAGGAAATGGTAACCCTGAATTGACCATGTCAGCATGCAAGGGCAATGCTGACTCATGCTGCAGGCTGCACACCTGAACATCACCAGAGCAGTTTCCTCCCAGGGCTACACCCCACCTTTAAATCAGAGCCTGACACACTGGCGCTGGGTAATAGTACAGATACCATGGCCTTGCCAACATCAGGTCCTCCATGACCGAACCAAACTGGAGCCATGGCCAAGACTTTCCATAAATGTCTCTTATAAATATCACCAACCACACAACACCCCCTCCGTGGCCCAAATAAATTCTGCCAGAAGCCTTGGCCTTTAGGCTTATGCTATTTTTATGCATATTGATCAACCCAGCAAACTCAGTGGGACTACTTCCTTGCACAGCAATGCATGCACACGAGGAGTAGAGGGGGTAGCAATTGCCAGTTCCTTTCTTTGGTCTCATTCCCTAAACAAATGAAAAATAAATGAGACAGACAGACACTGGGAAAAGTCTATTTGCTGAATTTGGGGTAATTAAGAAAGCGAGCATTTGTGCTACCTGCCCTTATAGCTAATGTGACCCATAGAGCACCCAACACACAGTCCAGAGCAGCAAGAGCTTTGTCTGTTGAGAAAGCTGTATTGTAGTATTTCATTTGTTAATTACTAGTTTTAAGCAGTATGAGGATGGAGGGAAAGAGGAGATGATTCATGTTTTTACCTAATAATTGCTGTATCTTGAATTGTGTATTTATGGTTTTCTTATTTATTTAATTTATACTTTGGATCTACAAGAGGAGAGATTTACAAGAAGCATATTTAATTTGTCTGTATTCCAGGAAATGCTGTGGAGATTTCTTGTACTGTAGTAGATACTCATTTTATTGATTCAAATAAAATATGTCCTATTCATCAAAATAAAACAAATAAAAGAAACAAGTAGCATCTGGTAACATATGGGTCTTGGTGATTTAAAAGCTTTTGGGAAGCACTTAGTGGAAATTAAAGGGCAGGTCTATGGTACTGAAGAATGTGAACACCTTATAGCAAAGAAACCAAATTTTGCTCCCCAGAGAAAAGCCTGGAAAGGTATGTTTGTGTGTGGCTTCAATATTTTATGTGTGGTAGAATCATTGTTATCAGATACTCAGAGAAAAGGCCTGGTACTGCCAAGCAGTTAGACATCAGATACACATCTACATACAAGACTTCAAGTGGGCACAATATTTAGCCTCCCTCTGGTCCTGCGAGATAAGCACTGTCAGCTCCCTCCCATCAAATAACAGAACCAAGACATAGGGGGCAGTTAAGGCCCTAGTAGAGAATAAAACCAAGTGCTGTCCATCTTCAGACCCACCAGTTGACAACAAAGTCACTTATCTCCAACACAATACCGTCTTTGGAGACCCTATGCTGAATGACAGCCCAAGCTGAGGTGGGTGACACCGGAACACAGGAGCCCAGGCTAGGGGAACTGGCTCAGGAATGCAAGGATAAAGACTTTGAGACACAAGGAAAGAAAATGTATGGTGTTGGCATCCTTCACTAACCCAGCCCTTGGAAGGCCTGTCTTCTAAGAATGACTTGTCCCAGCTGCACTGCCTGTATCCCATGCAGCTCCTGTGGAATGGTCCCGCCATTGCAGACAGTGTGCACATTTAACATGAGCAAACAGGGAGTGTCCTCACAGTGAGTGTCTCCACCACAGGGCTTGGCACAGATTTTTTCCAGGAGGTGGGGTAACAGCCTGGCCAATGCTGGGGACTCCTCTGCAAATACCCAACATTTAGTCATACGTTAAAAATACCAGCATGAGTATGGAGGAGGATGTGAATACTCAATACATTTTCCAGATGAAACTGTACAGAAAGCAACGTTGGATTGACTCCAATGCACCCTCAGAAAAATGCGAAATGGTGATTAACAAAATAAGGGAATGTACCATTTTCCATCAAAGACAGAAAGGTTGTTAACTCTGCATCTGAAAACATCACCTCTGGCACTGCCTGACACATGGGTGTTGTCATACTTGATGACATCTGTGAGCACATGCACTTTTCAGACTTACTTAATGCCATTTCATAACTTCGGCTTCTCCGGAACTATAGACTAACTGGGGCACTGACCTGACTGCAAAGCGCTGCATGATGACAGCACATCACACACACAGTAATTTGTATATTTCATTTCCAAAAAAAGGCGCTCCAATTTCTTCTCACTATTTCAAAAAAATCTTTGCAATTGAGCTACTCACTAAAATATCCATCATTACTTTGCATACCACTTTATTTAAATAAACTGTAGTGATTTAAAGCTAGGCTACTATATAAAGCAATTCCTACTGATGCATGAACAAAGAAACCTCAGATTCGCTTTGCCTGTCTTTTTTCCCCTTTTCACTCCCTTTACAGATCCTGCAGCAAACAGGTTTGCCTGAAGAGCTGATCAAGGACCCGTCAGTGTTTGGGGGAATACCATACACTTTTTACAGTAAGTATTTTTAGCACAACCATTGGCATCTGCAGAATAATTTCACATCTGATTTTCCCTGCCCCAAAAAAGTTGCAATATCAGGATTTGCACACACAAACAAAACTGAAACCAGTCAGACTTCTCAGATGAGGCCTCTTCTCAGAAAGTCCAATGCACACTCTACAAACAATGCAGATGTCAAATAGCCATAAGTATTTAATGAGATATTTAAAATCTCAGCATTAACACCATAGGTTATTCACAAGTGAGCAGCTCCACCCTACAAGGTGTTGAAAACCTTGATTTTTTTAAGCAGCAGAACTGTTATTTAAATGAACTGACATAAAGATCAGTAAAATAAATCCTGACTTGTTTAGAAGGAAAAAAGAGAGTTGAAAATTCAACGAAGTTAGGTGAAGGCTCAGAAAAAACGAGCAGCTGAACTCGAAGCGGTACCATTCAGGACAAAATGGAAGTACAGGTGAATGTTGTCCCTCTCCTCAGCCACCAGGCTGGAGTCACTAGTGAAACAGGCATCGTATTTAACAGCCTATTCACAGGCCCGATGCAGCAGCTGGAGGCCACACAGCTGACCAAAGGCAGATCAGCACTGACACTCGCCCACAGCCTCCAGACCCAGTGGGGTGTTCCACCCCATCAGACCTCCCACCCTGGAGGTTCACCTGCACAGCATCTTACTCTGCTTTATTTTAGACCAACGTTCTCCTACTGCACCGTCATGTTTTGCATAGCAGTGAAATAGCCAGGGGCAGCGCACGATCTGTTGCCCTGCCTTTCTTTGCGCAGGGAGGGAGGTGTGCACTGGACCATAGAGCAGAAGAGACATGCAAAGAGCCCCGCAGCATGCGTGGTCCTTCTCCCACCACATCTGACAAGGCACTTTTGGGTGAAGCAAGCCGTCAGTGCAGCTGTGCCGAGAGCTGATGCTGTGAAACCAGCCCCTCTGCCAAAGCCTTGTCTGCTCCACATGGTGCCAGCAAAAGCAAAGGCGGGGTCCAGGAGGCAACAGCATCCTTGTCAAAGCTGTGGTTTGAGTAACAAGCTAAACCTTCAGAAGTTACGTCCGACTTTATGCCAGGAGCACAGTGACAAGCATAGCAAGACTGTATGTAACTGTCAGACTGCACAGAAAGTCCTGAAAGTGACTTTTTTTCTCATAAAAACATTAACCTTTCCCATGAAATCTGCAGCCTTATAACTCCTTTATAGCTCTATCCCAGAGCCCTCATAATCTGGGGTACATGGGATAATCTGGGTATCTGTTATTTGTCCTTGTAAATTTGGATGCAAGCAGTTTTTTCAACCAGATTTAAAGCAAGTTGGATAAAGATTTATCTATAATAAACACTTACAAATGGGGTTTGTTAACATTCAGAGTCTTGCAATGTCTGTTCTTCTAATCTTGAAGGTAACACATAAAACTCCAAACTTGGCTAATTGTTTTTTTACAATTTACATTATAAGTAAAGACATTGAGCCATTTAGCTGACAAGAACATGCTTGAGGTGGAGTATTCCTTTAGCAGAAGAGAGAAATATTCTAGGGGAAAAAAAGAATAGGAAATAAGCCTCCAGCAGTTTTCCTTCATGGACACAGAAACCACCGGCTGCCGCCACACCAGGCTCCTGTGCCTCAGTGCACCAGCCACACAGAGCAAAGGCAACAATCTATGCAAAGTCACAGTGGGGTAGGCAAGGATGTGATGCCAATGACATCAAGCTGTGTGGTTCGGTCAATACACTGGAGGGAAGGAATGCCATCCAGAGGGACCCTGACACACTTGTGAGGTGGGCTGATGCCAATCTGATGAAGTTTAACCATGCCAAGTGCAAGGTCCTACACCTGAGTCAGAGCAATCCCAGGCACATCTACAGGTTGGGAAGAGAAGAGATTGAGAGCAGCCCTGCAGAGAAGGACTTGGGGGTGTTGGTCAATGGAAAAATGAACATGAGCCGGCA